>JAEIHY010008323.1:0-19731 GCA_018904565.1 Drosophila tsacasi | reverse complement strand
TGCATCGTCATCAGAGCGTTCAGCGTTTAACGGCGTAAAAACAGAGACCGCCTTCTGCACCGGAGGGTTTGCCACAATAATTTGCAGAACTTTAATACACTTTTCCGGGAGTTCCTCTAGAACTTTAACAAATCTAATACTAATACTAAGAATATTTATTTAACAATTCAACATAGAACCGAAAGCTTAAATTTTTGCTCATAAATGTATTATAAATATTTTAGAAATAGGTTTCGTGCTTAAGAACCTCTTCTTTTAGGAATGTTTAGGGTAGTCCCAACTTCGGTTTCCGGGACTCCCTTAAGCATTCCTACTCATGCGTTTTCTTTTCACTCCTTTTTTACTCTTCGCTGGCATCGCTGGACTTTAACAAGCGGCTCGTTAACGGCGACCGCGCAATTACACTCGAAACGCTTTAAATTTTAAGTGCCGCCCGAGTATGTGCTCTACGTTCGGGGCCTGGACTCGCACCGGGTGTCGCAGCCGCCAGCTGCCAACGGGTTGACTGCCTGGCTACCTGTTGGCGACGTTCTGCCAGCCAGGGCGAGCCACTCACTCGACGCGCTCGTCCATTGTGGGGCTAATTGCGCACAGAATGCGGTGCTTGGCGCTTGGAGCTCACTCGAGTTTTCCCACTTTCCCGGCCACTTTTCCCGCGCGCGTTGACTCTATACGCGGGATGGGTTCGGGCGTGTATGTAGCAGGCACGCCTGGCCCGCGGCTCTAAATTAATCAAAAAATTGTTCTGCCGTATTACTTCGGGCGCCGACATTTAGACGGGTAGCAAAACTCCAGCAGCGAAAAAGTGTTTCAACAATTCCTTCAATTAAAGTGTAATATATTGTGCCGCGAGAGCAGGGAGAGAATAAAAGTTGCAGATTATTATATGCCACAGAATTTAAATATTTAGGATTGTCTTCGAAATAAAATCTCTTAATTGTTCTTTGAGTGAATATTCTGTTTCAAATATCATTTGAATTAATTAATATATTTCTGAATTTCTAATTTTTCCCACAGTGTGTTGTTATTATGAGCTCCTTTTCCTGTGCTTTCGTTTCGATTTTTCGCCCAATTAATTTCGTGCGAAGTCCCTATGGCTACTGGATCGAGGCAGCGACCGAAGGCACTTCCTGCTGGCCATAATAATAATTCGCTGGGCTCTCTGTTTTCCTTGGTGCGCTTCCGTTTTCCTTGGCTTTCGCATATTTTTCTTCGACTGGTTCTGTGTGTAATTTTAATTCTTCGAACTCTGGCTCTTATTTGTCTTTATTTTTTCCCGGTTTTATTTTTTATATATATTATTGCTGGTATGCTTTTTAGCCGGCGGCGAAAGAGCATTATTGCAAGTGGTGTCCAGTCGCAGGCGCTGGGCTGGGCTGGCAGGCAGCTCAAGGACTGTGATGGACGTTCGCCCATTTATTGCTCATATTTCATATTTGCCACATTTTCGCTTTTGCAAATGAAAATGAAATTTTTAATAAAAACGATTCGCGTTGTTTTCATTGCTGTGAAAGCTGCTTCTGCTTTTGCTGCTGCAGGCTGCTCCTACTCCTGCTCCAGCTCCATCTCCATCTCCAGCTTCTGCTGCTGATGTGTAATATTTAACGAGGGGATATATCCTTGGCATTTTCATTTCGCTCGACAATCCCTTCAGCAGCAGCAGCAGCAAAAAGACTGCCAGTTGATTGAGCCAGGGAGTCAGGATTTCGGGGTCCTGCAGCAGCCATAGGACAGGACGGAGGTTGCAGCTCCGTATCGCACACAGGATAGATGAAGTGCCAGCTAAGCAGGTGTCTGGCCATCAACTAACGCACATCCTGTCCCTGGCCGAATGCAACAATTAAATTTTAGCAAGGACACCCACACAGCCACAGCGTCATCCATTGTCCTGGCCAGGCGGAGGGAGGGCAGGCGGAGCTCCTCCATTGGTGCTTTGTTGCAGCTGCAATTTAGGTGAGTGAAGCAGATTTACCGTTGCAGCTCCGGTCAGTCTTTGTCCAGGGTGTGTGTGTGTATGTATGTGTGAGTGGGTGCCACACCCCACCTGAGCTCCATTGATTCGTAATGCTGCGGAAGTGCGTGGCGACCAGGGCTGCGATAGCTCAACCGGGGGAACTAGCTCCAAAACGAGCTTAAATGGCTTCAAGGCTGAAAGGTTCGGCAGCAGCTTCAAACAAATTTAAGGGATGTAACCACCGTTACAATAGTCAAAAGAATTTCAAAATGTTAATGGCTTTTTAATTTTTAAACATACATTGCTAATTTGTTAACCTAATAAAAAATAACATACAAGTGCTTTCCGAAGTGAAAAAAGCGAATTTTTGGGAGAGTTGTGATCGATCCCCTGATCTAATAGCAATAACTACAAAGGTTTTCCAAAGTTGGCTTCCTTGTTTTGTTAAATCCAAATTTTTTATAAATTAAACATAAACTAAGTTTATGTTACATCCCATATATATATTAATTATAATAAACATCTATTGCAACTCCCATCAGTTTTAATATATTTATAGAAGTTACTTGGTAATCACACCTTAAAATATTCAAAATTACAAATCATATTTTCACTATTATCCCAACCTTCTGCCCCTTTTCGCCAAGTGCCTTAGCCTCCCCTTTGTCAGCGTCATCGACTTGACATGCTGCAGAAGGATTGGGTATAAGACCTTTTGGTGAACTGGGCTGGCTGCTCCGGCACACATTATATGGCACATTTACTCATCAAGATGCAACAACTTTCCTAATTGAATGTCATATGACTGACATTATGCCTGATGTGCGATGTACGATGTACGTCGAGGTGCTGCCGCCCCTGTCCTGGCTGATTTCGTTGCCAGCTCCCGATGTCCTGGTGGCCCGTGCTGTTGCAGCGACTTACTCACGTGTGAAATTAATTTGTAATGACTATGTGTCCCTTGCAGTGCCATTTGCATGCTTCGCTCCGTGATGCAGATTGACCCTAGCACTGGCAGGCTTGAGCAGGTCCTGACGTGGCTGAAAGGAGGAAAGTGAAGGAAGGGGAAAGAAAAGAAAAGGGACTTCGGCAAGTTTTCCCTTCGCGCGCGCATTAAACCTTTTCGCCGAGAGGGAACTTTCTGGGAACTTAATTTCGTAAATTGTTCGCAAATTCTTGCTTCGAATTGCAATTACTTTCGTGATTTCGAAAGTGGCAGAAAGTTTTTCATTCATTTTGCACTCTGTAACGTTTCGATTCGCTGAGATTTGAAATGCATTCAAACTGCGGCCAACTTAAATTGGAATTGCATTAAAACCAGGAGGCGCAGCAGAGCAGCAGCACATGCAGCTCTCATTTCCGACTAAGTGCGGAATCCCTCCGCCTCTGACACATCCTCCTGCTCCTCCCGAAAAAAATGGGTTCACAAGCACGCAGAAACCGCCACAAAACTTTGCTTCGAGGGAAGCGAACAAGTCGGGCCAGATGAAGGCACTGGAAAAAGTCATAGGAAGTGCATTTCACTCCAGAAAACTTAAGAGGACTAGGTAATATATTCGTAAATCCACCTGGCCCTACAAGTAGGGTTTTTGCTTTCATATATGTGAAAAATCTACGAAGTACTGTCAGTTTTAATTACAATTATCTTAATATTCTACATTCTCGCTTTCACATTTAGAGCTTTACATGTTTAAATAACTGATTAACTGATCGTTTCAGCCATTATATAGTGGGCCGGTGTTCATAATACCCTTCAAGGGAGACGAATATTTTCTCTCAGTGCTTGCCCTCGTCGCCCTGCAGGCAACAGGTGAAATTGGCGCAATCTGCACACCGCACGCCACCGGGCTTGGGACAATGGTGAAGCCAAGCCGAAGAGTTGTTGTCAAGGACGTGGCCAGGACGACCGACCGTTGGTCGGAGCAGGAGGAGGCAGGGAGCGAGGCTCAACTGCAACCCGAGACGGGCGACACAAATTGCTTCAAACACCTTGGCAGGCCGGCTGCTGGAAAAATGGGAACTGAGCAGACAACTTAAAGCGCAGAAAGGCAGGACAAGTAATAGAAGATGTTGAAAGAAAGGGGGAAAGGCTGGAAGCTGGAAAAGGAGCACAGGCACCGGCGGAGGAGGACATTGCTTGTCTACTTAAAAGTTTTCAAAGCGCTGCTTATGGCACGTGTTGGCCGAAGAGGAGCCGTGGCCTGGCCTGGGAAAGGGCCTTGCGCTGGGGAGAGGCTGGTGGGGGGCTGTGTACTCTATAAGGGGTGTATCCTGGCAAAAGCGTATTAAAATACAAAGCAGCATCATTAAATGTTAAAAGTTGCCTTCGGCCAAATGGAGGGAGAGCAGCAATCGCAACTACAAGTGCCTGGGACCAGCAAAAACCACTTAAAACAACAACAACAATCGGCAGAAATGGCAGCAAAAAATGTAAAGTATATAATAATGAGGAAGTTACGACGGGAAAGTACTTGCTATTAAAACTATAGAAAGTTTCAGATTTGTTTTTATGGAAAAAATTGATTTTATTTTACATATTGTAGTTTAAAGAAAACTCGTCAAGTGGAATATACAAATCTTAAAAACTTGCTTATATATTCGAGTAGATGTTACCCTAAGTGATATCGAACCTACATACCCCACTCTTTCCCTATAAATATACAACAAAAAACGAGCAAGGACAATGCAAAAAGGGGAAATTACGCTGGCATCAAGTGCATTACTCAGGTGATTTCGCCAAGGAACAAAACGCGGAATACAACGCAATGCAAATAATTCCCCAGCGTGCAAAGTCAAACAGAGCAACTGCCATCCTGCTCCTCTGTTGGTAATAATTATAATTGAAAATGTGCACAGCACAACAAATGAAATGCCTTTGCAGCATGCCAACATTGCGTGTACGCAACGTATGCTTTCTGGTGATTGCGATTATTCGGATAATGGCAGCCAGCAGGGAAGCAGGGGAGTGGGAAAGCGGGCGAGCCGGGGAAATCCACCAGAAAGCAGCGGCAATCATCGGGGGATTTCCTTGGCCCGAAAATGCATTTTGGCCAACAGCCAGCAGCGGCCTTAAGTGAGCCATTGTCTTTACCATCCGAGTCGATTTTGTTTGAAGGTTTCCCGACACTTCCATTCCATTTGCTAGGGCCCCTGCTTTCAGCGTCCAAAATGGAAAACTTCGATTCCGAATGCATCTCAAGGACATGCAATTAACTGTCCGCCCCCTGCCACCCTCTTCTGCTTTTCTTTTCATAATTCAAAGGTTTTTCCCCTCGGCGACAAATTCTGTGACGAATTTCGGTCGCCTGGGGTGAAGTGCACTGGGAAAATTAAGGTTTTTAAGGTAGAAATTTGCTTCAACTATTAAATACAAATTGTATAGGACTTTAATAATACTAAACTTATTCAATAACTTATTTAAAATATATTTTTCTTATTAAAAATACATAATAAATGTTTGTATTATTTTTAATTATACTTTAGTTTCAGAAATTATATTTCTAACATAATTATCCCGCATAAAATGAAAAGGAGTTTTATTACATATTTATATTTTATTATAATTAATTTTATTAATAAATCGGAAAACACTATGCCATTCATGGCTAATTTTTGCCCGGTATAAAAGGGAGCCTGCCAACAAAGGTCGACCACGGCGTAAGGCGATTTTGGCCAGGTTAAGTTGCTTTTGTTTCCACTAACTAGCAGTAAGCTCCGCGACTTGCCTGGTCGCAGAACAAGGAGCCGGGAGCCAGGAGCCAGAGCTGGGAGTAGGGAGCAGCAGTACCTTGAGCGGGACAATAAAATCCGAGCAGGACCTCCACCTTTGAGGGGCGTAATAAAAAAAGGCATGTAAGTGGGTGGAAACACAAAAAACCAGGCCAGGGAGGGGCGGAAGGCGATAAAAGGTGTGTTTGCCATAGAAATGAAATGAAATTTGCCTCTCGCTCAGATATTAATATTTTTGTGTACATTTTGAGCGCCTAATCGTAAATTGGAAAATCAAATTTATGCTCGTCTTTAGGCCGTCGTAATTATGTTGACTGTGAAACAATTTTATGGCAAATTGAGTTTTATTGGCAGTGCGAGCGTGTGTGTATGTGTTACCTATATACCCCTGCCAAATACATGAGCCCTTTGGCTGGGGTTCAGTTGGGGATTCCGGATTCCTTTCTCCGGAATCCGGATTGAGGCCTCAGCTGGCAACTTTGAGTAGTTGTTGTCCTTATCAACGGCGTCAACAAAAAAGTTTCTTCTCGGCAAAGAACATCTCCGAAGTGCCGGGACACACGTAGATACAAGTCCCCAAATGTGTCAGTGTGTGTTTCGGATAACCTTTTGCTGCCTGCTGTTGGATTATGATGAGTTTTGCTTTTGGCCGGGAAGAAAAAATAAGGAAACAAGAAAAAGAGGCTCAGAGCAGCAAGGCTAAACTCGTAAATACCTTCATTATCGTTAAATCATGCTGAGAGGAAGCGCTGGTCGATGAGGGTGTGAGTGGGGGTGGCCTGAAGGAGACATCCGATGTCCTTGGGTCCTGCCCCCCCTTGTTGCCTTTTATTTGCCCTTTATTTCCAGAGCGGCTTTGTGACTGGCTCATGTGGAGTTTAAAATAGATTTAAATGCGCATTTAAATGAAATAAATGAGCAACATTTCCCCCGCACTCCACAGTCCAGAGTCAAATTTGATTTTTCCCTTTGGCCGAGAAGGGCGTGGCCAGATAGAGATCTCTCGTGAATCATCCGAACAGCCAGCGAGAGCGTCTCTCCTAATGGCCAAAGTTTCGCACAGTTCTTTCCATTTACGCCTAATAAACAACCAAATTAATATACAATCAGCAGCCGCGCACAACGGGAGAGCATCGTTCTGAAACATAAACTCTAAGCGAGAGGAATTTCTGAAAAATATAGGGAATCACACACGACTAGCTAATACCTATGTAGGAAATGGTAAAATATATGTATAAAATGAACTATTAGGAAAGAAAGCATTTAAAGGCATTTAAGTAGTTCTACAAATTCTTAAACAAATTTTCGAAACAATAAAAACATATAGAAAATATATCTTGTAGCATAAAGTATAAAACAGTATACCCGATTTCCAAAAGATTTCAATTATAAACAAATCTGAGAAGAACCCGCAAGCATATACAAAACTACTCCATATCGAACAAGAAATACTCTGCCAGAGAAAGGAAATTAAATATAGGTAACAAATAGCCTTATGAGAACCGTGACTGCATGCCAGTTTTCCCACAATTTTCACTCATCCGTCACGTTTATTTATAATGGCTTTGGAAGGGAGCAAGGGAAGCCCAAACTTGACGCCATAAAAATGCAATTAGATGGAAATTTATGATAAATTTCTCTCGCCTGTTAATTACAAAAATATATTCATAAATTATCCACTCGATTCTGGGCTCTCTCTGGAATGTTATTTATTATGACTTGGCGATGCATTTGCCGTCTGAATGTAAGAGTTCCCGCCTTCCGTGAGGCGGTGATGGTGGTGCTGGAAACAAATTCTAATTAAAAACTTCAAAGTTGGAAAAGTTTTTTCCGGGGCGTACTCCGTTCCTCCGCTTCCGGCTACGGATCCCGGCTCTTGCTCACCTGTTTAAGCCGAAAAACTTAAGCGAGAGTCTGTCTAGTCGGTTGAATGTAAATATAATTGCCCCTAAAGTCCAAACTGGTAAAACTTTCAAATGCACAAAGTGTCGAAAAGTTGAGCCATCAAATAAACATGAATGCATACACAGTGTGTGCTCTGCCGAATTAGTTATGCATTCATTTTGTTTCATGAACTTTGTTCGGTGTCAAATGGCTTGCGAAAGGAGATCAACCCTTGACAGGGGTCAGTGTTCTTATTGTGCACTCGCCGGATCTTAGCTAAAAATTTCCAGCTAGTTGGGACTCAGTTGAGATCGATCTTTTGAAGGAAAATGTATCGGGAAGTGGCAATTGGGCTGATCAACGTCTTTATGGGCCTTGACATATTTTATATACTGCCAAGCGGTAACTAGAGTCAGGTTGTTTTGTTGAACTCACAAATATTTTGTAAAATATTCATCAGAGAACTCCGAGATGGAAAAATTGGGCAAAGCCGTACTCACCACGACCTCGGCCCTTCTGGTCCTGGGAGCCTTGTTTGCCCACAAGCAGCACAGGGCTAATATTCTTTTAATTTGGCTCATAGGCTCGGTGGTATACATCGGATCAAATCTCTATGCAATTGGAAAATTTCGGTATTACAATTGCATTAATCTGTACATTTATGGCAGTAAGTAAACGATCACTTTGAGTATTTTTCAAGTTTATTAATTTAATTAATTTAATTCCTTCAGTTCTGCTGGTATGCATGCAAGCGGTGATCTACAAGGCCTATACGAAGGAGTTGGAAATATCCAAAGATAAAGATTCGAATTTGTATGAACCGAAAAAGGTGGAGGAAAAACTTCCGACACCCACAGCTCCAAAGGAATCGTATCCCCCCTCATACGAGGCAATGGTTCCTCAAGTTCATGTTTATTAATCTTTTTGTTTATAATTTATATTAATTGTTGAACTGAGCAATGCATCAATAAGTGGTCTATATATTCTATTTTCCTGATTATATTGTGTGCGGAGCTTAATTTAAATGTAATGAGAGTGTGTAATAGAGTTCTGTGTCATTTTATAACTCAAAACCCAAACCAAATGTTTAGGCTTTTTTTTAATAGATTCTTTATGTGAAGTGTGCGTAAAATTGGTCAAGCGGTTCTTGACTTACATTTTTGTAACATAACAATAAAGTCGCCATTGCTATCATTGTAGTTTGTCATTTAAAATTATTACTTTGTGTTTATGGTTTTCTAAACATATTGTTGTGAGTTCCTTTAAATAGAAATTTCAAAATGTACTATGATTTTGTGTGTGCATTTTTTCATTTAATACCTACTTTTTATGCAAAGAAAACATGCCACACTCAAAGGCCCACATAAAGGTAGGAATTGGCGTGATGTGACTTTACATAGACAGGCCTCCACGGCCTGCAACTTCCTGCCCAGATCTCCGTTGCCCGCTCCACCCACGAAAATAGAACCCCACAAGCACTTAAACTCTTTAATGAAAATGATTCCGGGGAAATGGAAGTGCCAGAATCTGCACCGGCCAGGCCAGAAACGAGGCACAGATGCCAAGCCGCGTGGAAAGCTACAGGGATGCTCTTCATGTGGTGAAGGCCCTCGGGGATTTCGCCCTGATGGAGGAGAACTATCGCGCCATCGGCTTGTTCACTGAACTGGAGAAGATCTTCGAGGCGGACAAAGAGGCTGCAAAATAAAACTCCATATAATAGTACTTTAACTGTAAGTTTACAGATACAGTTGCTGTTCGTATCCTGCTATAACTTTATTATTAAAGACTTATATTATTTTGTATTATATTTTATATTTGATTTTATTAAAATTCCTTATTACAGCCCTAAATTGCGGCATGATGAACGTGATGCACAAGTCCTATGTGAGGCTGATTGATGACGCCTATGTAAAATTACTGCCAGCCTAAAGGAGACACGTTTTCCCCAGCCCCAAAAAAAAAAGTTTTTCCTTCAATTAGATGGGTCGGAGGGAAAAATAATGCTAATGAGTGGGAGAACTGCGGCTAAGTTCGAGTGGAAAGTCGACTAATTACAGTAAAAACCAACTACGAGTGTCTCAAAGCTTGCCTTATGTGAGAAATTTTTAATTAAAAAACGAGCGCTCTTTCCACATGTTGTGTGTTGACCCCCTGGAAAGTTTTCCGGGAAAAAGTTTGTCAATTTGCATTCAGGTTGGATTTTTTTCAGCTGCATTTAATTAGGGTTTGAGGCAAGCCATGTTTTGACTTCATTTTTAGGCCTGAACTGGAAGACCATGTTTCATTTCTTAGTTAATTTAGAGTCAAACTGGCCTTGTCTTGTAGAGTTATCGATCGATTTCCGATTTAATATTCCAGCTGGATTTAGCTGGGACTCTTGACCAGCAAATATGCCAAATCATTGCGGCAATTTCGATGCCAATGCCGATGCCGTTGCGATTCGATTCGGTTCCATTTTGGCACGTATTTAGAGCCTGGCCAAGGACCGAGCATAAAAATTATATTAAATTGGCATTAAAATCATGGCCTGGTCATTGCCAACAGCAACAACGAGGCAGCCACTTCGGAGGGCCATTAAAATAATAACCAGACCGGGGACCGAACCGGACCGGGCTTCGCCTGGTTTGGCAAAGGTCAAAGGCCAGACCGCAATGTGTGTTTAAGCATGGGCAGCACGTGCTGCAATGAACTCTCCCTCAGCTCCGGGAATCGACATACTTATGCAAATAGTCCGGACTGTGCCAAGAAGTTCCAGCTGGAAATTGCAATTCAATGATCGAAAAGCCAGGACAGGCGATAATGGAGCTGGCAGATTTCATTTCCTGTCAACGAAGGACAAGGATTAGGCAGGAGTGCACTGGCATAAACTGGGGGATAATGCTGTAATTGGAAATATACAAATATATAAACTAGTTTCTTAGGATACCTAAATGGATTTATAACAACGTTAAGGAATTAATGAAGGCCCTTACAAGCCAGACTTTTGATTTATGAATCTAATTTTAAAACCAAAACAGGGCTAGTTTCAAGCTCGGTTGACCTGACAGAGGGTTACAAATTGTCAATAAATTCAATAAAAATATTAAATTTCTATATTTTCCCGCTGTGCAGGCTGCCAGTCAGCCGGCTTGTCAACTGGGCGACCAAAACCATTAACGCATTAAGCGGACAGCTCGCCATCAACCCATTGAAGTTGTCGACATTGATTATGGGAATACCGCAGCTGGAGTTCAATTACACAAAATTAAAGCGCTGACTGGAGCTGAGACTGTGGCTGAAAGGTTTTCGCCACTTCACAGGGCCATAAATTATGCAGCCACGTCTAAACAGAAACAGAAACTGAAACTCAAACTCCCAAAAGCAGGAGCCAAGCCAAAACTAAGCGCGATTATCTTAATTTATGCAGGGTCAGGCGATGGTTTACTTATGCGTATCCGATGGTTTGTGCAGCCCTCGGAATAAATATAAATTGCAAAAACTGTCAAAGCCAAACAGTTTCGAGGAGCCAAAGTCCAGGACCAAGTCCGAGACCGAGACCGAGACCGAGCCCGAAAAGGGAATGCAATGGCCAGGATATGTGTGTCCTGTGTGTGTTATCGTTCGTTTGTGGCACAATAAAGGAAATTTTTATCGCCGCCGCATTTGACATTTGAAGTATGCGCTACAAAATTTATTGTTGCCGCTGTTTCAATAAACAAGAACAGCACAAAAGGCGTATAAAAAGCGAGGCGACCCGTGTGTAATACCCGATTGGAATTTCAATTTGAGGAGCTTTTTATCTTTGCACCCGGCACAGAGCAGCCTTCTCACCCCGGGACATGCAAAAGGATGCGACAGCCTCTACCTGTTGAGAGAAAAGAGAAATAGAATAGTTGCCCAGGTGGAGCCGGAGCCTGTCAATGATTGTTTAAGATTGCTGCCGTAATTGTGTCGGTTGTTTGTTCTCCTTTGGCTATGACTGCCAGCAATCAGCTTATACATATTGCATGGCCATCCTGCAATAAAACGATTCGCACACCCACTAGGTGGGGAGCTGGGGGCGGCGGCGGATGCGTGTCCTTCGGGGCAATGGCTGACTGCTTATCCCTGCACGTGCCCACTGCAAGATGGGAACCAGTGCTTGAAAAAGTATCGAAACACTGACGAAAACATTTGCTTTGTGGCTAAAGAATGTGAAGGGTGTCCTATCATTGAAATGTTGTAGAAATATCTATATATATTTATACAGCAAAATATATGAAGAGTTTAAGGACTGAGTACCACATTTATAATTAAATGCTCTTTTGAAAATCTCACCAAAATCTTTAAATGTATTTATATCCGCCACTAAAAATCATCTTAGTGCATTTTTTTCGAGTGTTGCCACCTGCTGGTGTCCAAATCCACTCACATACACGCACAGCTACACACTCACAGGCACGCACAGCTGCCGCCTGCAACGTGACGTCAATGCGAATGCGCTTCGTGCGTTGCTGCTGCTTTTGCTCTGGCCGATGGTGCGCCCCGTGTTCCGTGTTCCGGCAGAGCAGATTCCCAGCTTCCAGCCACAGCGATTGCTCTTTTACATAACAATGGCATTTGCGCGAGGCGCTAAGTGTGACAATAAATTGTCCTGTCAACTTGTATTTATCTATATCGTGACCGTTTCCGGCGCCCGACGACCAACGACCGCCGGGCGAAAGTTTTGTTAGGCAAACAACAAGTGGGTGCAAGGAGAGGCTCGCTTTATTACCTTGATTCAGTCGCTCCCTTTTCGTATCCTTCGGGTTCATTGTCTCTCTTACTCTCACTTTCGCCCTGTGTGCGCCCGTGTGCGTGAATCCTTTTTGGGGATTCAGCTGTCTGTGCGCGAGTTCATGTTAAATTCGCAGGACTCGCGTGTGCCGCGCAAACAAATGGCAAGGAGGGAAAGAAAAAAAACAACGGAGAAAGGCAAAAACGAAATGGATAAAAGCCAGGCACAATGCAGCACCATCTCTGGGGCATAATTTGCGTTTAATGAATTGTGCAAAAAGATTTTTATTCACTTAGCCCCGTCGCACGCGTATGTGTGGCCATAAGCCGCTTAGCGGCATTTTTGGTCTAGCAAATTGAAAAGCTGCATTACGGCCACGGCGGCTCCATCTCGGGATTACTTGCCGATCAATTATTTAGTCATTAGTGCTACAATAACCCCGGGACAATCACGAGTGAGTGTGTGTGCATGTTTGATCGATGAACCCGGCCGTGGACAAGGGGCAGCACACAGCACACTGACTAATTAAGATTAATTAGCGGAACTGAATTTTCAATTACAATTTCGGAGGACTTCGGAGATTCCCATGAATCCAATTCAGGGGATTATTAAAGAGACTTCAAGGACTTCACCCACTTGTACGCCCAAATCTGTCAGTTCATCATTGCGAGTGCGGCAACAACAAGAACAATGCTTAACACCACATCAAGTTAAGATGATAGCCGTCATGACAACAACACACGCCAAACTTTTCAAGATACACAAAGAGCAGGAGCTGAATCTGAAGTTGAAGCCGAGGCTGTATCGGGAGCCGAAAATGCGAGTGAGAAAAAAACTGGCGGCCCCTGTAATTTACACGCTCTTTCCGACCATCAGACCCACCCCCCCTCTGGTTGCCTCCATCAACGTCAGGCAAACGCTTTTCCTGATAGCGGACATCCTCCCCAAGCGCTGCACACTATATACGTTTATATACACCTGGAGAATATAGTATGATCTGAGAAGGTCAGGAAATTTATAAAGAGGTTTCAGTGAATATTTATTACGATTTACAGCCGATTGAGACAGTCTGCAGCCGTCTTAGGAAAACATTTAATTCTTTAGGAAAACCCTGAAATATACATTTTTAGAAAATATATTTATTTATAGTTCATTTCCGTTCTTAGCGATCTTTAAATATGAATTTATTTAAACTTTTCTCCCAGTGCAGACATCCTTTATCTGACGTCAAGATGCGGACGTACGTAAAGTGCGTAAATGTGCGTGTGTCCCGCATTTAATGCGGTCTGCCATGGCGATAAACTTTTGCAGCTGTCTCGGGCCTACTTCCCACCAAAAAAAAAACCCCCCACACACACCAAAAAAAACCCCAAGCCCCCTCTTCCACACCCCCCTTTTATTTGGCATTTTTTGGATTGCCGCCTTCCGTTTGGCTCAATCATTTTACGTCTCATAAAACATAAATAGCAATCGATTCGTGAAGGGGTCGCTTCGCAGTCGCAGTGGCAGTCTCAAGTCTCCGGATCTCCGACACTGTCATTGTTTCGTCGGCGACGATTTGAATTATCCCGGAGCAGAGATAAAGCCGAACAAAAAATAAAGCGAAATAGCACACCTCGATGCCGGCATACTCTTACTTTCTGGCAAGCCAAACAAATTTCGTAGGACTGTTTATTATTCGGCGGTAAATAAACACAGTGAGTTCGTCCGAATTTTTGTGATATCATTCGCAGATTCGTTAGACTTTTGCGGTGGCGGATTTTTAAACAAAAAATACAAATGTTTATTATAGAACTTTGAACTGCAGTTTATTTATTAAGTTTTTATTTTATTTATTTGTATAATGCTAGCTTATACGTGAAAGCCAAGCAAAGCGACGTGAATTTAGTAAACAAAGTGGCTTTAAGTTTTTAATTTACCTAAATTTATTTTTAGGAGAGGTTATTGAATAATTGTTTGGGAGCATTTTTAAATTTACCATTATTTTAATAGTTTATAAAAGGTATATTAAAGAGTAAATCGAACTAAAACTATCACAGTATTGGTTTTCCTATACTGCAATGTTTTAATTACTGCTCTTAATTCTGAAAACATTTTTAACGTAATAAAAAATACCTTCCAGATCACAAACGTATTTTATTTATTTTTAATCAAATATTCAACATTTTCATAGAACAAAACAAACACCGTGTCCAATGTAACCTCTTGAAGGATACAGACTGTCAAGGTTGCTCTGTGTGTTATACAGGATTCCAGCCAGCTTGTTGTTGTTGTCATTATTATTGTTGTTGTTTTGTGCTTGCTGGTTGCTCTCCAGGGCAACATTTGGCGGTTACTCGGCCGCGGGCTGGCTAAAGTCTATAATGCAGCATTATTTTATGTCGAGCCAAGCAATTTATTGAATTTTGTTCTCCTACGTTGAGCTTTTTTGTTTCGTCTGTTCTTCGGTGTGTGTTTTTTTGTTGTTGTATTTTTTGGCATGGTTTTTTTCGGGGGCCAAATGTGTTGAAGTATTTTATGGGTCTTTTGGGCGAATATCAATAAATTTTTAATATGATAAAGTGAGTCAAATGATGATTGAAATCGAGCTTTGAATTCACATTGCTTATCCAGATCAGGTTTTGCTCAGCTCTGGGAGTTGCCCTGTTCATTTCTCCAGGACTTTCACTGCACAAATTGAATTCAGCTCGCTCTGAAGTTCACTTCGCTTTTCTTGTGGCCTTTGTGCCATTCTGTCCCTTTTTGTACGCTCTCTGCCATCTGCCATTTGCGATTTGCCATTCGCCATTTCGCCATTTGCATTTGCCTGGGAAAGCGATAAGAAAATGCAATTCCCACTACACACAGACGCACACATGTGACAAAGCAGCAGAGGGAAAGTGGAAAAGTGGGGAAAAGTGGGTGGGCTAAGCTGCTTAGCTCTGGCTGAGCAAAAGTGGAGAATAGAAGAAGAAAAAGTCGCCAAATTCAATTGACGTTGACCAAATCAAATCAAAGGCGAATCAATGCCAACTGCCACTAAATTTCGGTGATTTCGGCATGCAAATTTAAACGAAATATTTAGCCAGCCATCAGGCAATGAATTACGTCCAGGGTGCATTGAGAGAAATAAGTTGCTGGGAGGAGAAAAATAAATATAGTGTACGAATGATTACTTTGTTAAGAGCTAAAAACGATACATAAATTGCTAAAAATAACCAAAATGGCATTCCCTTTTCGAAATACAAAGTAAGCTGTATTTTTCCAAGTGTAGGACCGTGTTGATTTAGGTCTTCTGGGGGGTTGAGGCGTGTCTGTCATACAAGTTTAATTGGCTAAAATTTCAGGCTTTATCTTCTCCGCCGCCGCCTCCTGTACGCACATACATTTAATTACTACACCGTTGGCAATAATTTATAATACTAATTAAAATTTCGAACACGCATACAAGCTCAGCCACACACACACACAGACACGAACACACACACGCACACTAGCATAAATAATCACTGGAGAATGGCGAATGCGCCGCCGGCATTGAAAATTTTCATTTGCATGCAGACAACAATCTCACACACATGTCGCTGCGGGTGTGTGTGCAGGTGTGCCTGCCCGGGTGGGTGAGTGAGTGTGCAACCTTTATCAATCAAATGTTAATTAAGTTTCAACTCAGGCAACCGAACAAATGCCAAACCAACTAACAAACCAACTTTTCCGCCGCCATCGTCGTCGTCGCGAAAACGACGAATTTTCCGCTGAAAAATTAGATTGGTTTACGCGGGGAGGTGTAGCCGTCAGGACCCCTTCCTCTTAGCCATTCACAAGTTATTACGCATACGCCCTGGCAGCAGTGGCATATAAAATGCAAAAGTAATGCGCTCATCAAATAAAATTACCCAACTGATGCTCAAGCTCAACAGCGGGAGCCACAAAAAATTACAAAAAGAAAGAGGGAAAACAGCAAACAAACTATACAAAAAAACAAAAAAGGAAAATATATGCGTAACCGGAAATGCTACTCTGTTGCTATCCTTTTCTTCTTTCCCTCTCTCTCTTTCCGCCCTTCACGATATTGTCTGACTTGTTTGTAATGGTTTTTTGGTTAACATGCGCACAGATTGATGAGTGGCCAAATTGTACACAGCCGCAAATTGTGGCAATTTTGGTTACTGTCAACGCTATACACACAGCCGCACGGGCAAACCAAACACGTACGGGGTGCACAGGGAGAAAGGGGATCTAAATGCATTATAAAAGAGATCTATTATGTCCTAGGTATAGTTTCTTGTTCTCTTTTTGCACCTATAAGGTTCCTTTATTTCTCAGCCTGTTGATGGTTTTTATTGAGATCTTGCAGAAATACAAAAAAAATATACAAGTTGTAAGTTGTTTTAATTTTTCGAAATCAGTGTTTTAAAAAAATAACCCTAGAAAAAGTACATTGAGAGAGATTATTGTACATTCTTTCATTTTAAGTTAACTTGTATATACCTTTCACTGTTGTCAGTTATATAATTTAAAACTAACAATTTAATTACTTCTCACATATCCATTTAAGTCACGCTCTAAGTAACATTAGTTTTTAATTGAGGGATAATTTTTCATAGTTATTGCAATTATTTTCTGTGTAGAAAGGCGTAAGCATGTGGCAAATGTGCAGGCACGTTTTTATATTGCATCCGACAGGGCAGGGCAGGGCAGAGCTTGTTTGCATGCCAACAAGGAGCGGCAGGCAAAACAGAATCAGAAACAGAACCAGAATCGGGGGAGCTGGAGCAGGAACAGGAACCGAAACACAGGGGCTTCCACGTCCACATCCACATTCAGACGGAGTCAGGCTCCGCTGCGGTTGCATAAACTCCGAAGAGGCGGAGGAAGGTCGCCGGGGGCATCGGCATCCCAGCAGGAAGTTGTCCAGGACAGCCGCATTCCGTTTAGACCTCGGCCAGCTGCATTCCCAAGCAAGAGTTTTCAGCATTTTCATTCCACATTTCCGCCTCAAAAAAATTGCACGACAGAAACACGGGCATTTTTGTGGCGTTTTTATGATTGTTTTTGGCATTTAAGCAGAGCGAAGTTTAAGGTGGGTGAAACTATGAAATTAAGCATATCTAAATACCTGTGAGAAACTAGAAATTGTTAGTTGTAAGTATAAATAGGTTGCTACCCTTTGAAACCATTATTTTTAAGATTTCCTTGACACTATTCTATAAAGACCTAAATATTTTATTAGGATTACTAAACCTGTAAACTCCAAATCCCCAGAGGTTTAAATAACACGTTTCGATTGACACTTTCCAAGGAGAGAAATACGAAACTTACCGCAATGAAAATTCGAAAGCTTTGTGTATTTTTATTTCGATGTCTTCCGCCTTGCGTATTTTTCCACACAGTGCCAACGAAAGTTTTCCGCACAAGGTTGCCTTGCCATTCGATTGGCTTTACCTCCCGAACCCCCTCGCCGCTTTCGATTGTGTCACACGGGGCGGATGCTTGACGTGACGTTCGCCTGGCTGCTGCAAAACGGTAACTGCAATTTGATAAAGCGAAGTGACAAGTGCAGCCGACCAAAAGGTCAAACCCACCACCCTCTGCCCCCTTTTCGCTCCTCTGGCCATTTGCAACTGACAGAAGTCAGCGGGAAAGGCGACAGGCAGGAGCGTGTGAAGGAAATCGCTTGGCGTGCGCAGGTAACATCATTCTCCAGCAGGTAATCCCCAATGATAACGCGTTGTCACACTCGCATTGCGTTTCATATATATTTCTGTTTCACTTCAAAAGCAGCTCAATGTCATCTACCAGAGCTGATGGCTCCAGTTCGGCGCCATACCGTCGGAATACCTTTCCCCGACGATCCACCAGGAACTTGACAAAGTTCCACTCGATCTCGGGCTGCTGCAGGGTCAGCATTTTGTAAAGGGGATCTGCCTCCTTACCCTTTACCTTTACCTTGGCGAAAATGTGTCCTATGTTGGCGCCCTCCTTGCGCAGGTGGTCTAGGATTTCCTGGCCATCGGACTCGGGCATCTGTCCCCCAAACTGATTGCAGGGGAAGTTGAGGATGCTCAGGCCCCGTTCCTCGTACCGCTCACTCAGTTCCTGCAGGCCCGCGTACTGGGTTAGCGTTAGGCCGCACCTGGAGAGAGTGTGTATAATATAATATATATTTACCCATGAGTTTCCGTACCTAGAGGCAATATTCACAATGAGCAACACCTGGCCCTGGAAGGTCTTCAGCTGCAGAGGCCTGCCGTGAGTATCCCGAACGGTCCGCGAGTAAATTGTGTGTTGCCAGCGCATATCCTCCAGAACCTTCCCCAAACGCTGATGTGTCTGAAAAGCTGTGGCCAACACAATGGCCATCACTAGGCCGTAAAACCCCGACTCTGTACTCAGCATTTCGACTCACTACTAACTACTAACTGCATTTGGTGGCTGAAGCACCGCTTTGGGCCAAAATCGATTCGTTGGGCTAATTGTGCGTGAAGCAACGCTGGAAAATCGCATTTAAATGTCCGGGGAGTGGGACATATGCCGAAAAAAGCGAGAATACTGCTGTTTAAAAAAAACTGAGCTGAAAATGGGGCAGCCAAAATTGAATTTGGGCGAAAACGGGCGAAAGTCGCATGCAGGCGAGTTGCACGTTAACTTAATTTTCAACTTTTTGCTGCCCTGCGACTCTGGCCTGCCACTCGAAATGGGAACACCGCGCCGCACACACTCACTGAAAACAACACACAAAAGTTGAACAATCGTAACGAAATAATTGAATTTTCATTTCCGTTTTATGTGTTTACTTCCGCTTCCATGGCCGCGCCGCTACTTTCCTTGCCCCTTCGCCCGCTCTCCTTTTCTCCTTGCTCTCTACTGCGCCTTCATATCCCCTCGTATCCTCGCATGTGTGTCGGCCTATTTGTATACAGAAGGCAGTCAATTTCTGCCAGCTTGAGGCAACTTTTTAAGTCAATTGTCAAAAAGTTTTTAACATCTTTTGCCGCCCCCTTCCTCCGCTAAATTTTTTGTTTCATTTTCGCTGCCAAATTGAAATATAATTCGGCAAAGTTTCGGCTTTTCCACTTATACGTTGCTCTGGACCCGAGGACGTGGGCCATAAATCAATGGCAGGCAAAAGGCGTTCGACTGAAATTGATTTAGATTTCGGGTATGGAGGGGCGTGGACCTGGGCATAACTCCTTTACTTGTCTGTCAAAGCCCACGGCGGTGCAGTGAAAACTGTCCGGTATGTCAGTGCATTTTGTTGTTTGATTGAAACACGCATCTGCAGGCGCATTTGCACATGGAGAAAAATAGGAAGGGTTTGGAATTGAACATAATATACATAATAAAATATTTTGAATTGCGAAAACATTTATTATAAATAATATTAGAAATAATAAAACCCATATAACTCTCTATTAAAACTTAAAATTAATTGAGATGAACTCCT
>JAEIHY010008311.1:0-11901 GCA_018904565.1 Drosophila tsacasi | reverse complement strand
CGTTCCAAACGTTGTGTTGAGTCAAATGGAACCTATTTTGAATAAATAATAACTTTCAAAGATAATATAATGTGTATTTTATTTTATATCCAAAAAGTTCGGTTATTTTTGGGACACCCCGTGTATGTTTCTGCTATTACGGAAGAATCAAGTCAGCTTTATTACTTTTTTTGTAATTTTTTTACTAAAAGAATAATATTACAATTGTTAATTATTTGGTACGCTAATGTAATCAAAATTGTGTATTTTTTCAACTACATGATCGTGGATAAATGCCCTTACAGTGAATTCAATTCATGATTGTAGGTTGGCGACTTTGATTGCAGAAATGATTGAATGTACTACCTGGACTTTAAAAAATGTATCAATGGTGGAAAACCTAAACAATCGATTGCATATGAGAAACAATTGTTGATGGCCGTTGTATTATTTTTATCGTTAATATTTATCGAACAGATCGCTTTCCGTTCCTTTCCTTTCTTTTATTTTTTTAGTTTAGTTTTTAGTTTAAAGTCCCTCTGTCACAGCTCTAAGTCTTCTCCATCTTCACTTGTATATTGGAATTAGACAATTTTACAGCAAATCTCTGTTTAACTCAATGATAGCTTTTACATTTATATGATTGGCAATCAAATTCTTTTGATAGGGACTTTATTTGAGCACAACATTTTACCAATGAAACAGAGCCTTAGAAGCATAGCTGTATTTTAAAAGTGAATTTATGTACATATATTCTGCGTTCCTGTGCTAATATGTGTTGGTTATTTTTTGATCTCTTATAAATTCAGTCGAGTATAGGAAAAATGAAGCGTGCATGTTACTCTGATTCTTTGCTTAATTGCCAAGGTTTATTGAAAAGAGTGGGGATTTTTTTAACTTTCATCTTGGCAATTTGTTTAATAAAGTTAGAAACAGTTTTAAAACTTCCCACATCGCTACGCCTTTCATCCAGATGCAGGACCTTTTAATTGATAAAACTTGCTAAACACGTTTCATCCACCTAATCAGGTTCACTAACAAAAGCATCTGTGCTGTTCAATGCCTCGGAACTCCTTCATTATTAGGGTATATTGATTTGGGTCATGGTCATATTGAACTGAGATGAGACAAGCTTAATAAATTACTATATATTTCATTAAGGAATCATCTGTATCGAATATCAGAACATTGTTTACTAAAATTACTAGATCCCATTTACACAGATCACACACTTAACAATCCATTGATAATTACTAATTAATTAATTTAAATTCAATTATTTTCATTTCACATAAATTATAAAAATGCAATAATCTAATTATAATTCACTAAAAAAAAATCTCATTAATTTATTATTTCTGTTTTTACCATTGCACGAGGTATTCCAAGAGCCTAGAGCTTAAGCTCTAACGTCGTTTCTGGTTTATTTTGCATTCCGAAACGGAAAAAATTGGTTAAGTCAACCTTCAGCTGTGAAATGCTTAACATTCAGAAGAGGAAAGGAACGAAATGTAAATTCGACAGCTTGCACTCGGATTGTGTTCTGTATTCGGAGATGATTTGGAAACAAGAAGGGAAGGCTAGTCAGAGAGGTCGAAGCTGAAATATCCTCAAAGAAATAGCCTGCTGTAAGCTATTAGATAAGTACAATGCAAAAATATAACAAAAAAAGTTTGAAATCTAGAAGAGGAACACATATTTAACTACTGCAGTTTGAACATGGACTTTGCTTTAATTTTTTTATCCATTATCCAAACTAAATATAAAGAAATAATTCTGATTTATATATTTATATATTTCAAGAAACATATCTAATTTGTTCTTAAGATCATAGTAAAGCAAGGCTTTAAGAATTGAATATTCAAATTGAATTTATAATTACACATTAATATCTTGTTGACTGCATATTAGTATACCTATTCACTGTATGCTTGTCCTTGTTAAGGTATTTCATTTATGTATTCCCAATAGGCAGCTTTAAGCTAAATTTTTGTAAGAGTATCACCAAGTCTTAATACATCGCACTTTGTCTGAGGAGAACTCAAAGGCGAAAATTGGTTTTAATTAAATCGAATTGAGTTTTTTGTGCTCCTCTCTCGTGCTGCACACTTTGCACATCGCCACAATTCAAATGAAGTGAGTGAGTGAGTGAAACGCAACTGATGGCAGCCCCGGAAACTGGACAGGGACATGGCCACGGACAGGCGACGGACCCGGAACGCATTGAACGCTGACGCTGCGGGTTTTATGTGCGCCATCGAGAGGCCCTGCCCCCACGATGGGCGCCACGGAGCTCGTCCGTTGCACGGTCAGCCCTTTGATTGAAATGTCGGCTGGCACGGCGACCTGGGGAGAGGGAACTGGGGGCATCGAAGCAGTTGAAATGTCGGCTGGTTGGCAGTCGGTTTTTTCGTGCACATTGCACCAGCGAATGCTGCACCCCGACGCCGAGTGACCGACCCCACGACCACCCTCCCCGGGACGGGTGATGTATGGTCGGTCAGTTTGCGGACATGCAGTGGACACTGGGATTAACATGACGTAATTGATGCGGAAAGTGTTGAGTGTGTGGCAGCTGCCACGGCTTCTTGCCCCTTCTGCCGCCGCTGACAACTAGACAAAAATGGAAAGGAAAAACTTTGTTCAAATTGATTTTCATCAGCTAATCCCAGGTGAGCCGCTTTTTGCAGGACAAACTTTGGGTGATTTATCATTCAAAGGAGCATCGGCCTCTGTGGAGAACAAAAAAATTATTAAACATTAGGTATTCGAAGTTATTTGAATGTGTTAGACATTTTTGAGTCCACCATTACAAATTCAAGGATTTCTTGTAACACCCGTCAAATGAATAATAACTAAATAACAACTATATTTATATATTTAAAATTCTTTACAATCCCCGTTTTAGGCATAGTTTATTGTAAAAAACCCTTTAAAAAATAATACGGAGGTATAAAGTCTCCAAATCCTGTAAAAATATATCAAAATAACTTTTTATTTGTAAGCAACAAAATATTTTACAATGATATAAATGGTTGCAAATTAGAATAGAGAGCCTACTGAACCCGTTTCCTAACAAACGATATGTGTGTGATGTAGCATGATTGGAAAATCGCACTAAGTGCGTAAAAAGTCGTAAAAAGTTAGTAAAAATTATCATATAGGGTCTATAGGTGTTGCAGTATTAAAAAAATCTTCAGAAATATCCTCAAAATTAAAGCTTCAATATTGCCAGTTGCTTTAACAACAAAGACAGGAACATGAGTAGAGTGTTAAGTCCAAGTTACCATTTGTTTCATTAAGAAAGATACTGCTTATTTATAGATAAACAACGATTGCTAAGTAATATTGCTAAACTAATGTGCAACAACTGAATTATCTCAATAAGCTCAATAAATGTTTAGTCAGTGTGAAAAAATATTGTAGTTTCCAAAAGGACTTTAATATATATAGTATATCGCCGCCAGACGGTCACCTCAATGCCCTGTTGGGTTAAGCTGCATCTCAATGGACCACTTCAGTGGCTGGACCGCGTCCTCACGCATACTTTATTATTACAGCATGCAATGATTATGGTTGCGAATCCCTGTATAGGCACAACACTAATCACAGTTTAATCTAGAAAACCTAAATGCCCGTTTAATTTCACTTTAAAGCCTAACTATTTCCCGATTCAATACCTCTTTCAATGGGCCAACACAGGCAGTTTCCGGGCCACCAACATTATCCACCTTTCAAGGCAACATTTCGCACTGTCGAGTGCACTCATCATACTTGCAACTCGTGAAAGGACGAAAGCCAGGGGATGGGGCGGCGTTTTTATTGATGCCCACCTGCCAGGAGGCGGGCTGCATTGCAAATTTTTGCAGCCGAACATGCAACCTGCATTTGGCAGTCGGAACAATATCCAGAAAAGGACGATGCCGAGGATACCGGGGCTGCCTCGGACGCTGCCAATATTGACTGAGCCAGAGTTCTCGCTTCAGTTCCTTTTTTCTTCTACTCAAATATACACGTGCGAGGGGCATGTGTGCTATCCTTGCATTGCGATGCGATGCGAGAGTATTTTTAATAAAATAAACCCAGAAATGTAATCAACATAAAGGATTTCACACAAGCATATATGAAATTTTCTGCTGCTGATGCTAGCATGGAAACGCTTAACGAGATACCACGTAGATATCATTGACGACGTCCACCCTCCCTGCCCTGCCCCATAGCCACGCACAGTGGGGTCAGTCGAGCTTTAATCGAGAGTGGTAACTTAACTGTTTTTAGTTTATATTTACATTACATTGCATTATATATATTAAATATATTTATCATTGGAAATAAGAAATAGGACGAAAGCAAACCTTCCTGAATTTACTAGGAAAGTTCAACTTGTGACCTTGTCAATTAAGCTCAAATATAAATAGATCAGAATATCATAATCCGGCTATGAAAATGAGATATTAATTATTGTTAATTACATTGTTGTTATAATATTTATAATATTTAAAAGTACGGCAAAGTAAAATGTATAAATTGGTATTTTATAATAATATATTTCCTCTTTTCTTCTACCTATTTTAAGCTGTTGGGCAAAGGGTTAGTTTTTATTTAGCTTCTCACATTAGTAAGTAATATCTTAAGACATAGAACTAGAAGGAGGTGAATATATATGAAGTCAACACTCTCATTTTTGTGTAAATGAATTTTCTGATTATCTTTTTAGCAGCTTCAACAAATAGTTTCCCAAAAGCATAAGAAATATTTCCAAAAATGTTCCTCCCTTACACACAGTGCACAAAACTAAACCCACACACGGAGCAGAGCTGAAAGGAAGGAAAAATCGTAAGCGCATAGGGCAAACCCTTTATGAAATGTTGTCCAAGGCGAACGTCAATGCAGTCAGCTGTGTGTGCTCTTTGTGTGTGACCCGGTGGATGTATGTATCTCCGAGATACATTTGCAATTATCGTGACTGGAGGATGCCAGAGCGGGCTCCGGACAAGCCGCAATACAAGGCGGCAACAACAGCTCGGCCCGATGGGTCACATGTTGGTGACAGTTTATTAAATCGATTACTTTCGTTTTTTGATATTCTAAATAAACATATTCTGCCCTCTCAAAGCGAAGGCATTCGCCCTGTCCACTGACCACACAAACACACACACCCAGGGCAATCCTGCTGCCCTGCTGCCATTGTTGTTTCTTGCTTGCTGATGAGATTCTTCGTGGAAAAATTCCCAAACCCGTGATAGGGAATCCACCGAATCCTTTGTACTCCTGCTGTCTGGCCAACGACAACTGCATGGCAACAACGCCGATCGAAAGACTAGTTTATTGCTAATCAAAAAAGATGGCAAACAATTCGCATTTTGCATTAAATTGACTTTACAATTGACAGCGTTTGCCAAATGCTCGACTCTGGCACAGCAGCAAAGTGCTCTTGTGACGAGCGTTAGAGGTGGAGGCGCCAGGTGTAACGAATTCGAAAGCATTGTGCCTTTGCAGTCTGATTTTGACAATCGTTTGAGACACTTTGAGGGGTTTGAAATTGATTTTTAGTTATAGTTTACAAATAGAATCAAGTTGAATGGTTGATAGGTCATTAGGTGAGCCAAAATAAAGCTAACAAGAATCAAGGGGTTAAGTGAAAATTACTTGTAAGGTAAAACTGTATTATTGTTAAACATCTCGTATGAATGCTGTCTCATCTATGACTTCCCTTCCTGCTATATTGATTTCCCCACGAGTCTGCCTTCTGCACTGATCCCCGGCCAGTCAGAGGACCACATGTGGTGCCGCCTGTGGACGAGGTTGAGATGGCTGCTCGCCGATTGCGTGCACATGATGAGAACGGTGTCCTCAGCTCCGATCTTAACATCCCAGTACTTTGATTGTAAAACGCTTCTGGGTTGAGGTCGCAGCAGCTAAAACAACAGCCACCACAAGCCCATCAGCAGGGGAACAGAAATTTACAAGTCCACAAGCTAGAAAACAACCAGAACTGCCCAGTTCAGGCTGGCAATGTGCCTGGTCATAATTTAAACAATATTTTGAATAATTGAGCAGGCACTGATCCTGCCGGCGGCCAGTCGACAGACATGCAACATTTTCCAATATCATAGATGTAAGCAAGAGAAAATCAAAGCACTTGATTCGGCGCAGCTCATAAATTAGTCAAGCTCACTACGCTTAAAATAAAGGAAACCCACGGGACGATCGTGCGAGTATTTTGGAGGCGTCAGTGTTTGGAGGTTGCATGCTTATCATGAAAAGAAAAACCCTTCTTAAACAATTATAATAACAATTAATTATTGTAACAATCGTCTGATGACTTATATATTATATTACTGACAAGAGAAAGAAATAGGATTAAATGGGACTCATTTAGTTTTAATAAAGAGCCTGTTGATGTTAATAAAGAATTTATATGTTTTCTGAAGTGGATGATGCCAGCTTCTGCCAAGTGTAATATTCCTGGCAACCTCGTATACTTTTCAAGCTAACATTTCAAAATGAACATATGTGTATTTAATATTATGAACAGTTAATTATTTAACTTATTATTAAATTACCTTACATTTTAAGGTTCAAATAAATCATTTCTCCTACTAAAACAAACACAAAGTCCGCAATAATCGAAAAAATATGAATAATTTCAAATCAAAATGTATACGAATGTTGTTCCCTCCCCCTGCTTGTTCATATGTTCCCCACATATCTCGTATATCTCGTGTGTCTACCAAATACTCGACTAATTGATTCTGCGTTACAATTGTCTGGGGTCTCCTGCAGTTGAGCGGAATGTCAATGCTAATAATAATCATGTAAATTGCTTCTGGAATTGAAATGGCTGTGTCTGGAAGTGTTTTCATTTGGCTCGTGCCCAGCCCCCTCCGCCTCGGGTGTGCGTAAATACGAGCATTTATAATCCATCAGAACACTAATGTCTGCCCGGTGACATTTATGGTTCGACGATGTCACTAAACCCGTTCCGTTGCTGGACTCTGCGGCCCGGCAGAGCCTTTGTGCGTAGGCTGCGACAATGCAATTCCGCTTGGCTCACAAGTGAGCTGTGACTGCAAATATTTTCTCATGGTGCCGAGCCATATTTTACTCGCATACAGGTTTCCCGTTTTTCCCCCGGAGTTGCTTATAACGAAGCCTGTCAATGCACTACAGGGAATTTGACTGTTTTTCTTTTCTAATAGCTGTCTCAGATTAATAGATTTAAACATGTTACCATACTCATCGTAAATATACAGGCCCAGGCAGGTTCTGAATGAATCCGCCGGACCAGACAACTTTCATAAAATAGATGGGGTACAATTTAGGATAACTGTGGACAACTTTAGGAAGAGAGTGTAGAACTTACTTCCAAATCGGATCACAATAAGATCAAATCAATATTTCACATTAAGACAAGATTTTATGAATTCAGTATTAACTACTCATGAAAATAGACACTAAGCGAAAATTTTGGAAGTTGATCATTTTATAGAAATAAGCTCACAATAAGCCAAATATTTGTACAAACAATCCGTATAAGCCTGAAGAGTATCTTTCAGTAAATGTCAATCTGAGCAATAGTTTGTAAAAGTTGTCTTATATTTGTAGAGTCTTTTAAAATGGTAACCAATTCATTTTTAGCATTTTGAAATAAATAGTTTTTATTCAAAGTATACAAATAAAATAAATAAATTAATACAATAAAAAGAATTGTCAAGTGTTTTATATAACAATATTTTGTATAACTATAGTAGAATCCGGTTATGACAACTCGGTTATAGCGTTTGTCCGGTTATTGCGACGAAAACTCGATGGTTGAATTGGTTCCCATACGAAGGTATTGAATGCAAAGTACAACCGGTTAGTGCGTCTACCGGTTATAAAGACGTAAAACCGTCGGTCCCTTGAAAGTCGCTATAATCGGATTATACTGTATATACATAAGTATATTTTCAATATATTTCAACAAATTACTTTTAATTTGTGCTTAAAATGTTAACAAATAATAAGAAGTAAGCGAGTTACATGTGAGCGTCCTCGACTGTGAAACGCGCTTTTCAGTGAAACGCTCACCGCTTGTCCTTTAAAGCGCATCTTTCCGAGTCTCGAAATAATTTATTTATAACGTGGACAAAAAAATTGTTTTCGATCGCCTCAGTTGAAAACCATGAGACCCGATAAAACATGTTATTGCAGAGGGATGGGGTAGAACAATCTGAAATAGGGTTTGAACTTAATTGTGTATTGGCTCCCACTTTCATCATCCAGTTTTGCAACACCAGCAACGTTTGTCCGGTTAATTTATATGAAAATCAGTGAAAATTGAGAACATTTACAAATGGGCATGTGAAAAATTATTTTCTTTCAGATAGTTACATTAGGAAATGTTCTTATTGATCCAATTTGAAAGAATTTATCGTATTCAAAAACAAATTTCGAAATTTTTATAAAAAACGGGCATATTATGTTTTGATATAAACTCCTGAAACAGAGGCATTATTCTTTGACTTTTGGTTGCTTATATCACTTCTAACATCAGAGAGTGAAATAATACTTATTTGCTCTTCTTGTGATGGAAAAAATGTCGATTGAGAATTTGGTTAAGATTAAACAAAAAATCCTTGCAGTTTCGCTACAATCTGTTTTTAAATACCTCACCGCGAAAGTGACTTCTGTTTTTTCGCGTGCGATGTTATACCTTTTTTTAAATTATCTTGAATTTAAGCAAATTCTTACAACACTTGCACAAATTATAGTCCCAGGCAAGACCTATACGTTATTTATAAAAAAAATATGAACAAATGTCGTTTTCTCATTTAAAGAAATACCAATATGCTTTAGGTGTAAATCATTATCATAAACCTCCTGTAAATAGCGGTTTGTTGAAATTATAAAGTTCAATGGCAAACAAATATTGCCTTTCCGGAGTTAGATGTATTTCTTATTAAAATCTTCTTTTTATAAAATGCAAGCCATTCCTAAGATAGCTTCCTTGTGTTTTGTAAGGAATACAATATTTAATTTTTCCTAATTCAATTATCTACATATGAAGATGTAGAAACCACGACAAGCTTGGAAGCACGTTTTAAAAAATTTCTCTGCGTTTAAAACCTTTTTCCCTCTCCCCCCAAGCAGGTCGATTCAATCGAAATTTGTTCTACATTTTAATTCAAAGTCAGGCATTTAATATTGATTAATTTTCGCAGCCCTCACACTTTGCGGCAAGCTTGTGACGCTGCTTAATAGCTTTCGGCACAGAGTGACTGTGAGTGTGCGATGGGGCGATGGAAAAGATACTCGATTCAGGCGAAACGCACCGTAAATAAATATAAACATAAATCAGGGAGGAAGGCAGGGAGGTATGGAAGAAATTCATTGAAGACAACATTCCCAATTGACGGTAAATCACTCTATCGATGTGGCCCGCCAGATAAGAAGTGTTTCGTCTCGTTTTCGCACTTTTACAACTTGGGGCCAGCGAGCAGGCTGGAGAAGGAGCAGTCGAAAAAAAGTCCGAAGAGGAAGGACACAATGACGAGGAGGAGCAGTGATATATCCAGGGAATGGGGCATGGGGAAAGGGACATAATCATGAGACATGCCAACTTGACGTCATCGCAATTTAAAGCCGAAAGTGTGCCGAGCCGTGCACTCGATACAGTAGACACCCCCAACAGGCCCCCCAAGTGTCGAAATCAAATCAAACCACCTGAGACTGAGACCGAATCGAGAACCCAGCCCAAACCCAATCCCAACGCAATCGGACCCGAGACCCACCCAACCCTCATGATGGACCCCAAGCAACTTGAAGAAATCCAATGACATACTTGGTCTGAACAGTGGGATGATGTATGGAAATGATTAGAAAATAATTTCTAAAAAATAAAACAGATACATTTTATTTATTTATTTTTTATAAAATAAAAGTTTTAATATGTATATATATTTTAATTTCAAGTTTAAATTCGTTTTATATGCTCTATTTATGCAATTTTTAATTGTAAAGCCTTTTTTATAAATTAATTTTAAGAGCAATATAAACTGGCATTAAAAAATAAAATATTTGTGTACATGGAACTTCTGCAGCATTTTTACCTAGTAACATTTGGTTTTAGTTGTGTGTGTCGCAAAATGTTCCTAGCCATTTTCAACACTTGTCTTCCTCCACATTTTCTACTGCTCTCCGATCTGTTTTATTTAAATTTAATTATTAATTTGAACACATTTAATCAAACTGAGCCATTTCCATATTCCTTTAAATTACACACGACTTTGAGTGCCGGGTATCACACAATCGGTCAATCGGCTCCGAAAAGATTTAAGAAGAAGTCCACTTGCGAACTCTCCCGCCGCAAATGAGTGCTTTCTTCTTTCGGCCCACTGTGCCCTTAAGGTTCAGCTCGGCGTAGGAGAAGCTGAAAGCACACACCACAATGAAATGAGTGATTTATTGGTTGTGGCAACGAATTGAAGCTGACGACTAAGGACAGAGATGTGGAGCCTGAGCGGCAGCGAAGGAGGCATGGGGCTAGAAGCGAGTGAATAAGATGTGTCAGAGCTGACTAAGTGCCAGACTGACGCCATCCCATCTGCGCATGAGATGGGTAAAGGGAAGGAAACGTCCAAATGCTAAATGTACAAAGTGGTTTGGCAGAAAGGATCCCGAGCAAGAGGAGGATCCAATCCAGAAAGAAGTCGATAAGCGCGAAATAAAAGCAAAATGTCGTGAGAGAACCCTGATATATCACACGCAACATTAAATCAAACCTGAGCAATGGCTGAACTCGCAGGATAGCGGACCGGAAAGGTAGTGGTCGAACTTGCTCTTGTTTCTTTATTTTTCCTCTTTCCGGCTCACTTCTGGGAACTGTCACTTTGACAATTTACTGGCGAAGACGCCAGGGGAACGAAGCAGGACGAAAGCATCCCTGTAGTTGATTCCCACTTATCTGATGGATTCCTTGATACTGCCCTCACATGTTCTGCCGCCGAGGACAACAGTAACGAATTTTCCGGGTCTCTCTCTCTCACGTTTTGAAAGCTCAGCAATCCTGCGGGGTGTTGGGTTGTAAAAGGGAGCAACGCACCCCATGGAAGAGTGAACGAGAGGATGAATAATATTTATGAGGATGAAATGTTCCCAAATGCGACATAAATATGTCCACAGCACCCGCACATGAGAAGAGTGCCAGCCAGAAGTGCGTTGAAATGCCAAGCACCATCAGGGTTGGCAGACCATCGCCATCTGTAGGAGTTGTCTTGCAGGGGGGTTCTTTGAGCAATGTAAATTTATAAAGGTTTCTAGGCGAGGTTAGTAAAAGTTAAGGGTCCTTTCTTAGGGGGTGGGGTGGTTCACATGTGCGGTAATTAAGCGCTGGATCCTCATAATTTGTGCTTTGCATCGAAGCTATAATAAGGAAGTTTTGATAAACCAATTTCTTCTTTACATTGTATAGAAATTTATACCTATCATATTATTTTATATTTGTATTCTCACCAAATGAGCAAATTGCATATTCAACCCCCTCTTCCTGGCTCTTAAACAAATCAATCAAATTTAGGGGTTGTAAATAAGACCATGATTTTTAAGAAACTACCCTTACAATTTGATGGATTGCTGTCATTAAGAATCAGGCCTAAGGATTCCGGATAAAATGGATGAAACAAATGCGAGAAGTATCCAAAGGTTTCTATTGGCTAGCTGACCAGAAAGTGCCAAACCATTTTGTAAGATATTTTCGGTAGCCAAGGGAGGGGATTTTGATAAATGTATCCCTCGTAAACGAATTTTCAAAAATTAATATAGCTTTGCTTAATTACACAGGTCTGCATGGTTTTGTTGTTGGAAAACGATATATCATTCCTAACGTAATTTTGTGGGTAGAATCCGAATCCGTGATCAGATTTTGTCCATCACGTCAGG
>JAEIHY010008309.1:0-10959 GCA_018904565.1 Drosophila tsacasi | reverse complement strand
TAGAGAGAGAGAGAGCTATGATGGGGGAAAACTAACTTAGAGATCCTATTTATTATTTATTATTTGTATAATTTATATATCTGAGTAAATGCTTTAATATTTTGATGGATGTATGCACATTCCATTTAAACCAATTAATCAATACTCTGCTTCTGTCAATGATTTCTTAAAAAAATCATAAAAAATAAACAAACAATGGTAATAACTCCGTTATAGAATTTATTACGAGTCTGAAACCATTATGATTAGAACAGAGCCCAAGGCTGAATACCAAATGGCATTTATCGCATATTTAACACCGTCTCGAATGACACAACACCTTTTTGCTTGATCTGAAATGTCATAATATCACCTGTCCGTCCTACGCTCTACTTGTGCTCCCCTTTCCCTGGCTTATTTATATTTCTTTTTTGTTTAATTATTTATTCTGTAAGAACTTTAAGCATTTATTTCCTGGCGACTTTCGCTCACTTGACATTCTGTGGGCTTGGCCTGAGCCCCTCGAGGAGCGGAGCAGAGCCGAGGTCTGACATGGAACTGCACTTTGGTGTCACAATTCGCACCAGGGAGTAGGCTGGACGGGATGCAGTTAGGCAATAAGTAACGGCGGGTTCCGTTGTGACGTCAACTACCGCAATCTGCGCTAGAATTCGAGCTGAGCTTTCTCCGGGTTGCATAATCCGCATCAGCATCTGCATTTCCATCTCCTCCGAGTATCTGCCTCACCGAAAACTAAACTACAAAAATAAGAAATTTAAAAAATAAAACCCGATCTCGTTGAGCCACTGGAACTGGTTCGTCTTGTCTGCTCTGGCGGCGGCGTGCGGCTCCACTCCAATCTCGTCTGGCGGTGGCCACTGGTCGCGATACTATATATTTATGACGTAAGCCACTGGCGGATTCTAAGACCGCCCGCCAGACTGACATTGGCCTAGCCCACCGCGGCTCGGAGAGGTCCGGGCTCCGGGCTCCGGGGAGTCGGAGTCGCCGGCAGACGGACTGGATTCTCACGAGTGCTCACGGAGTGCCCGAATGTGTGGAATGTGGGCCACGTTAGTGGATGGATGGATATCTGAATTATCGCACCTGCTCACCTCCAATTACCTCCTATTTATCTCCATAGTCAGGCTAGTTTCTCACCATCTAGGTGGGTTTTTTTTTAATAGAGTTTTTAACTAGAAATCTAATGGTTATTACATCTTATGGTTATTACAGTTCATTTTTTTTAATGGCAATATCTTCAGCTTTGCATATTGAGTTTTGTAAAGAGTAATAGCATCATCTGTTGGGTGCCTAAGGAATAAGAAAAAAAGGTAATCCTTTAATCCCTTAGTTATACTTTTCTATTATAATTTGGTTTTTAAGATTTTTAGAGGTGCTGTTGTGCTCACAATTTGTGATATTTACAGAATAAATTAGAAAGGGGGTTGAAAGATTGCATTACTACATCATTTAGCTACAGATTTTATTTATAATTGAATTTTTTGGTAATGTTAAGTATCTTATGCTCTTTTTACGTACTGTTGTATGCACGATTTAAGATTTTTAGAGAAGAAATTAGGTAAAATGTAGAAAAATTGTTTTATTAAATTCCTGAGGAATTTTTACGGTGCTATTGTGCACCTTAGAGGTGCTGTTTTGCGCACAGCTTGCAATATGTGCACAAGCAATGAGAAAAAATGATGAAATATGGCACTATAAAATCCCATTAAAATGCATGTTTTCAAGAATATATTAACATATATTATATATAAATATATTAGCACTTTTCTGGCACTGTTGTGCGCTCATTGTATGCTGTTATTTGAGCCTCAAATTAAATGGTTTCCCATAGGAAATCTCACTACATAGCTTGCAACTATTTCGATGACCACGATCTTTGCTTTTCTAATGCGCCATTGTGCACCTAGCTGTCGGCAGCCAGCATCCAGCGCCTAGCACCTAGTCAATAATCCGTAATCCACACCCTCGAGGTAATCCTAGACAGACCGCCAAGGTCCCCTAGTGGTGACCACATCAAAGAGAGCTAAGAGGGCTAGTAGCTGCTTCCCGTTAACGGATTACAGAGTGATATCACGTCACGGGAAGCTCTCTGACCCATTTACATTAGTCAAAAAATAAATTGTTTATGGACGTATGGATATAAACTTTTTGTTTTTTGGAGCCCCAAATACGGAAGCCATGTAATGCTAATGAATCGAGCTGTGAGCCAACGAAACCGGGCTCTCAAGCACATGACCAAAACTAGACTGGGAACTGGGACTGGGAAAGAGCCGTGCGAGTGTGTCGGGGGAGCGAATAATAATTTCCTGTCTCTGCCTGATTTGCATGCCAGCAGTCGCAGTCGCAGTCTCTCGCCTGACTTACTTAATCAAAACTAATGCCAAAAGATACAAGAGTATCTGCATGTAATGCGATCCATTTGCGGGCCACCTACGCTACCTCAAACTTTCCAGAGTCCAACTCCGAGTCCGAGTCCGCGTCCGAGTCGAGAGTTTTTAGAGTTGGGCTTGGAATGAAATTGAAATTTATGCGGACACGAATTAGCCGCCGACGACGATCCAAGTCTAATCAACTGAAGATACATAATTCGTTTGTTTTCGTCTTTTGGCAAGTGAAAGTGCCCTGGCTGAAGCTGGCTAGTTAGCTGGCTAACTAGCTCCTCTGATAAGGCCTCCTTGATAGCCAAGGCTATCTTCTGTCTGCTAGCTGCACTGTCAGAATAAGTTTCCAGAACTAAATAACCTTAGTTTATATTAAAAACTAATTGGTTCAGGGAACTTTTATCCTAAGTAGGCTCTAACTACCCTTAGCTTTCCTATACTTAGCTTCCCTATATTTATAATATATATTTTGATAATTATATAGCATATTCGCCTTACCATTACCCCTTTTTGGGAATGTATCTCAAATTTTCTCAGCCTGTATTTTGGGTATTTGCACATCTGTTTCTCTTAAGATAAGGCTTCACTGAGGGTACTGTGTCAGCGGGCCTGCAAATCATTGTCAGTGTCAAAACGAACGTGTAAACATTCGCAAAACAAGGCAAATAAAACGAAAGAGTGTATAATTTGGCTGAAGATAAGAGAGTCTGGAGTCGAGACGCGACTATAGCCGACCAAGGCATAGTCCCCAGTAGAGGCCAGAGTTCTGGGATGGCAAGATGAAGGCCAGAACGGAGTTGTCACAGGCAGAAGAAGACCAAGACCAAAAACAAGACCAAGACCAAGGCCAAGTCCAAGTCCAAGTCCAAGTGCAGGTGCATGGAGTAAAGAAGCCGCCGCGCAGAAACAAGGTAAGAGGAAGGAGCGAGGAATTCTCCACTCTCGAGATTGATGGCTGACCCGCTGACCCCATGGTCCCAGCCTGACCCAGTCGCCGGCAACTTTCCACAGGAGCTTCGAGTTTGCTTGGCAGTTTTCTTTGTTGCCTGATTTCACTTGGGCAAAAAAAAAAAAAAAACAAGAGTTAAAACGAGAAATTGCCAACTTAATTTACGGCATTCAATGGTCCCTGCTCACGATCGGCGATCTTCTGCTTTGTTTTTCCACCTTTTCTTCTCGATAAACATTTCCATTTCCATTTTCACTTTCGTTTGCGCCTCGTTTTCGTTTTCAATTTGTGTGTTTTGGGGTTTCGCTCAGCTTGGAACAGCTCCCGACCCCGACTTCGACTCCGACTCCGACTCGGACTCCCCAATAAACACAATAATCATGGTAAGCGGCCAGTCAGTCGGCCATCCATCCAAGCCAGCAAACAGGTTGCCGAAGGTGGCCGGATGCCCAGCGGAGAGCCACGAGAGAGACTTTTCGGAATTTTCGGATGCCAAACGAAAGTGAAAACATTCGCCAAGAAGCCGGGCAGAGGAGCTGTGAAGGCTGTGGAGTTGGAGCTGAACCTCTCGGCTTCGAAATAAAAATTGAATTTAAATAAATTTCGTATGTTAATTGCAGAGAGCCAAGCGACGATCCCCCATTCCCATTCCCATCGAAACTGAAACTGAAACTGTAAATTTCAAGTTTTCCTTCTGTTTTTCAGCTCTTTTTCTTTTTTCGTATTTTATTTTATATATTTTTTTGCAAATGCCGCCGCGGCTTACTTGAATTAATGAGGGTCAAGATACTTGGGCATTGCTTTCGGTTTTTCGATTTTTCGGCTTTTCGGTTTTTCGGTTACCTGCCAGACTTTTGTGAGACTTTTGCTTTCTACGATCGATACGAACGGGGAGAAATGCTTGGCACGTGGCGAACAAGTGAAGCTAATGAAACGCATTCATGGAAGGCCTTCCTGTTATCCATCTATCTGTCCATCCAGCTATTCAACCATTCAGCTATCCATCCATCCATCCATCTATCCATGGAGGTCAGACTGCAGGCTGATTGCAGTTTCAATTGTGAGCTGACCTCCATGATGCCTCAATATGGATAGATACTGGATGATGGATATTGGAGGATGGTTACTGGATGATGGATGCTGGCGGATGGTTACTGGAAGATTGAAGTCAAGGAGTATGGATTTGGGGAACCTCCTTAGTGACCTACTTTTAGTTTAACAAGGAATTTGATATTAATCTTGGTTTCATTATATTGCTAACATATCGGAAATAATTGAGTTAAGAAATAATATTAACTTAACTCAATTTATATTTTAAACAAGAAAGAAATCTAGCTTCCGCACACCGAAGTTTGCCTACCCTTGCAGCTTGCACTTACTACCAATAGCAGGGGTACTTCCTATTACTCTCGTGTAATTATGATACCAGAATTCAAAGATCTAAGCTCAAAGTAATTTTGTTTCCTTATTTCCAATAACTCCTACCACTTACTTAACCCATCTAGGCATTCTGATAGGAATTGGGCGATCGATTACCATCTGACAGCGGGAATGATCTCACCCCACTGGCCTTTGACTCATTTGTTCGATATCTGTATCTTTGTATCTCAATCTCTAGCTGTATCTGTATTAGTATCTATATCTCCCATGCAGACACCAATTATTTTTGGCTCTTTCGTTTAGGCAAATTAAATTGCCAACGCCAAAGGTGAATGAATATCAAAAGAAACTTGTTTCTGGCCTTTTTCTCTCCTCCATCTGTAGAGCGGGCTTTTCTTGGTGGACTTTTCCTTCTGTTGCCGGCTTTTTGGCTTTGGTTTTCATTTTTGTTTTCGATTTCGTTCGGCTTTGGCTTTTGCCTTTTTGTTTTTTATTTTGTATTTTGTATTTTTCTCCCTCTTGCCTCTCCGTTGGCTTTGCATTGTTTTGAATTAATAATTTATATCGACTTTTTATAAGCGCCCGCGGCGCACATCAATTGATTTACCGGATTAGCATACCGAAGCAGCAGCAGCATACATACTTTATATATGTATATATATATAACCGACTCTTTATCGATATGATCCGCCTGGATATCTCTTTTCGTTTCTTCGATTACTTTTTGGGTTGAAAAATTATTTGCAATTTATGAAACGCGTTCGCTGAGCACACACAACAAGCAGCAGTAACGACGACGACGACGAAAGTAAAAGTTCAATTAAATAAAGATAAATTGCACAACAATTGTTGTCGTTGTTATTGGAGTTGCTGTTGTTGGAATAGTTGTTGTTGGTGTAGTTGTTGAAGTTGTTGGTGGAACTTTTTGAGGCCTGCAAAAGAGATGTCGATCGATGTGTGGCAGCGACCTTTACATAAGGCCTTAAAAATTGGAATGTGTATTAACCCCAAAACCAATGTAGGTTAACCTTTATATAATTAATCAATATTCAGAGTGATAAAAGGTCTTAAAAGACTCAGAACAAAGCTTTGCGTTTATTTAAATTTAGATAGATTAAGTAACATTTGTTGTTGGTGTAATTGTTGAAGCTGTTGTTAAAATTTGTGTAATTTTGTGAGGCCTGCAAAATAAACCTTGATGTAGAGCAACGATTGTTAAAGGTCTTTGAATTGGAAATATTAATTATAAGATAATTCATATGTACATATGCAGATCAATCAATAATTATAGTATTCAAAAGTAATGCTACAACAGCAACATATTTGAGGTACTAAGAAACTTTGAAAAAAGCTCAGCGTTCATTTAAATTAAGATAGATTTCATAACAATGTTGTTGGAGTAGTTTTTGGTGTAGTTGTTGAAGTTGGTGTTATTTTTTGTAAAGGCTGGAAAAGTGAATGTGTAAAATGTAAAATTTGCACAATACATTTTCCTATACCTTTTCTATAGTATTCCAAATTATTACAACCAGAGTTACTTGAGCTTCTTGCTAACTTAAAACCCAGCTCAGAACTTAACACACGAACCTGTTGCAGCCACAAATATGCTAGTTACCAAGCCTAAATCAAGTGGCAGGAATGCGGAATAAATGTCATGATATGAAAATAATGCAAAAAAAAAAGAGAAAAAATTAGAGTCGGAGTCGGATGGGGGAGAAACCCAGGCAAAGCGTAAGCTTGCACTCGTGTATCTGGCAGATACCGCCAAACAGCCCATTTAGATCTCGCTGGATTCGCACTCGGACTCGGGGTTTTGCAGCAGCAAACTGGTTTCCCAGCCCGAAGTGGATCACTTGGATACACTTGGGGGTGTACTGCAGCATGACGTACAAGCATGGAGCAAGTGCAGGTTTCTCAAATAAATCGGAATATAACTGAGCCCAGAATCCGAACTCCGAACGTTCGAAGTTGCTGTCATTAGTGCCTGACCAGATAATTAATTGCTGCACTACCTCGAGGTCCCTTCTCGCCTTCAGAGTAAAAGTCTCTAAGCCTTAGTTCTTCCGTCTTCTGGCGGCGTACAAAGAGCCAGAAGGCCGAGTCGCGTCCATCTGCAATTAGCTGAAGCGAACCACTTCCCACTTCCCACATGCCAAGTTAGTTGGCCAATTAGGCCCATTCATATTATTGGTCTATAATTAGCCAGAAAATATGACAATGTGTGGCGGCGGCGGCGGCAATCCCAATGACTCCCCGGGGGCGCCAGGTTGCCAGGAGGCGAAGAGGGCCCCTCCCCGAGATCACCATTCCGGCGCACACTTTGTGGCCTCCTAAACTTTAAATGTCAGTCGTCGTTGTTGAATTGCCAGTCCCAGATTTAGTTTCAGTTTCGGTTTGGGTTTGGGTTTCAGTTTTATTATTTTGGAGAGGCTAAGCTTTGACTTGGAGGGAGTTTCGAAATATTCAAAATATAATTATGGCAGAGAATTAGAGACTTGCAAGAAGTACAAGCTTGACTCGGCACATGTAGGAAGCTTCAAGACAATTTTCTTTCTCAAAAACCTTACTCAATTCCCGTGACAATAATGCATAATCGAGCCTGCAATTAAGCCTCAGCTCAGCTCGAACCCCCTTTTGATTGATGGATGGAGGCTTCAGAGCTTCACTTCCTGATCCGTCTGCATTTTGCGATTATCTCCGCACATTCTTAGCTGCCAATTGCACTTGACTTTCCATTTTGGCAGCTGTCCATCCGCCATCCTTTGTCTCACCTCGCCGCGACCCTCATCATTTCACTTAACTCTGGGCTGCTTTGGGTTTCAGTTTCGGCTTTGGTTTCGGTTTTGGTTTCGGTTTCGGCGGTGGTGCGATCGTTGTAATCACAATTAAAAAGCACTTTGCCAATCCGCTAACAACTTGTTGGCCGCTGATGATTATCGCCAAAAACAAAAAAGAGGAAAAAACCCGAGAGAGAGAGATGCGATGAGCGATGAGCGATGTGCGATGACCGTTGACATGTTTGGCATGTCCGCCAAGGAGGCCACAAGGGTTTGGCAAGGGGCATGGACAATGGGCCGGCATAAGATCGATCCTCACAACAATTGACCGGCAGAAAAGCCAAAACGACAGACAAAAATAAGGCAATAAACGAATTGCTAGGCCAAAACACAACCTCGGACAACGACGACCGCGACGACGACAACTTCATCGGTGCATTTAGTGAAAGTTGATGCCCGCAGCAGGAGATGATCGCTGATCGCTGATCGCTGAGGTAGAAAAAACACTTCCACTTTTGCATACGTCTTGTTTTTCCTCCTTTTATTTATTTATGTACCCCTTACACCCCCCCTGGGTTTCCCCCACGTCCGGGCTAAGCTGGCATTTAGTAGATTTTTGTGTTTTTTTTTGCTTTGCGCAATGGAAACTGCTGCTGGTGGTGGTGCTGGTGCTGGTGCTGCACCCACCTCGAGGTACTCGAACTTTTGGCCATAAATTCTCGGCCTCCAGAGGGAGGCTGGGAGACTGCTGGCAGGCAGGGTGACGCCTATTCGGGCAGAAATATCAAAAGTTTAGATAAAACCAAAATACCAACTAGCGTCAAAGTTGGCCGAAATGTAAATGAGTCTCGGATTGCTGCCCCGCTCACTTGTAGGACCTCATATCTCGTACCATGTCGTTCCAAAGGGGTTCAATTCGGGCCAAATTAGTTGAGATCGGAGCCAGAACGCAGCGGCATGGAATGGAATGGAATGGGAAACGTGTGTCAGTGTGAATGCCATATTTCAACATGTCTCCGATAGCTCCCAAATATCGAAATTGTTGACTGTCCGATAAGATCTGGGATACTTAATAGCCGTGGTATCAACAATTACTGTTGCTTGGTAGCTCTGCTCTATAACATTTTATTCGTGTTTTAGCAAAGTGCTTACTTATCTAGGCTACGTTTTATATTTAATACTCATTTATTGAGTCTAGAGTTGAACTTTAACCTGTTAGATCAATTTCAGGTCTTTCTATCCTTTGATTTTCTTCTTTTCTTAGCTTAGTTTTGTAAGCTAGCTAAGCTGAACACTTTTCTTTTATGGGCATGTGTCTCCAGTTGTGTTTCCCAGTTTTTAATTAATTCTTGACTTTAAATCCTACACATCCTTACCGTTGATTTGGTAGTATCAAACGTGTCAGGTCCTGTTTGTTTCGATTCCAAGCGTTCCCTTGCTTAGTTTTGGTTTGTCCTTCGCTTGTTTACTAATTTTATGTGTGTATTTTTTAACCTATGGTTAGTTTCTTAACTTTGTACTTATCTTTTGATATTAGATTACTACATTTTTGATCATGTTACCTTTTTATACAAATTCCACTCCGGTTGTTCCAAGCTCAGGGATGTATTTTTTGATTCCATTTTTCTTTTCACTCGTTTTTCCCGTTGTCAGGACAAATATTTAGCATTTGGTGTTTTATTTTTATTTTGGCATTTACATTAAGTACTTTTTTTATTATTATTATTCTTTTGAATGTTAAGAGCAGGTGCTGCCGCTTTCAGTTTCAGTTTAAGTTTGGGTTTCTCTTTCTCGGGGGCTGTGGAAGGGCTCTGTGCTGCGGTGCTGTTGCTGGTGGTGCCTGTGATTGGGGCTTGTGCAATATAATTTTATAATTTTAGCACCCGCATGCCTGATTACTCGATTACACCTACTTGTTTTCGTTTCATTCCATTCGCCAGTTGAGTTCAGTTCGGTTTGGCATTGTTTTTGGCCTTGTTGTTGCTGTTGCTGTTTCTGTTGTTGCTGCTGCTGATGTTGTTGTTGCATGTAAACAACACCTTACATCTTACAATCTTACAACACCTTCACCACGGTCCAGCTGCTGCTGCTGGTGTTTTGTTTTGTATTTTTGCAGTGCCTTTATTTTCAGTTTTTTGTCTGGCTTTCATTTTGTCGCCGTTGCCAATCGGCCACAAAAAAAAAATGATATATATAAAAAGAGCGAAAACCTAATAAGTAATAACAACGGCGAATTTATTGTCCCCCCCCGAAAGTATCTGTATCTGAGCCGTAGCTGTAGCTATATCTGTCTCTGTGGCTGCTCACCCATGAATATCCCATGAATCCATCCACAAACACACAGCTTACCAGAGTTTTCTCGAGGTGCCAGTTCCGCATTTTCCGGTCTCTGGGTGCGAGGGACACGGAATATGGCTGGGCTAATGGTTGCCTTGCATTTTGAAGAAAAGCTCAAGAAAATATAGCTAGACAAGCAATTACAGTTTTTATTTATTATTTCTACTAGAAATTAGGACTTATTATGGGTCTTAATCTATTCTTATTATTTCTCTGATTTGCTTACCAACATTTAAGCCATAATAAAAACAACCCTGAACAGCATATACCAAGCTCAAATCGAATGTCTTTAAGTTTTCCTTGGAACAATCTAGTTCTATTCCATAACAAGTCACCCAAATCTTTTATCTAAATCTAATCGCTAATCTGTTGCTGTCAACATTATATCTTATCTGTGGCTGCTAATCCCCCCAAGTAACAAAAATAATAATAATAATAAACCAAGAAGCTGAGAAGCTGAGAGAGAGAAAAAAACCTGACTTTTGAAAAGTGCCGCGCTGACAAATGCGCTAAAAATGCTGGCAATTAACTGACAACTGCAAATGAAATGCCACAAATCGCGGGCACCCAGAGGCACCCCTCTATATAGCATATAGTGTGTGTGCCCCGATCCCTGCTCCTCCTCCTGCTCCTGCTCCTAACGTTAGTTGGTCATAATGACTATTTTTGGACCGTGCGACGAGAAACGGCGAATGCAATTGCAAATTTAAGGAAAGCCGGCCAACGCTGCGTATGATTGATGCCTGCTAGTGCTCAGCTGCTCAGCTGCTCCGCCTTTTGGAAAACCTGAAACGCACCAATAATTAACCGCAACTCCATCACCATCTCCATCAGCATTCAGTGTTTAGTCTTCAGTCAGCGTCATCCGCCAGCCACCTGAAAAGTGGGTAAAGATGAGCTTAACTTGAAGTTGAGGAGAGCACATGGACGACGTCTGATGGCTTATGGCTGATGGCTGTGCCAAAAAAGGAAAAGTTTCTGGCTGCTGCTGCTGCTTTCGACATGTTTTCTTCATTTTCCTGGCATGCGGAAAAACTAGTTTTTCCCTGTCGTTTTCATTTTCATCTCGGATGCCACAGCACAGCAGCCGGCGAAGCAGCTGGCATTTGATGGATTTTTGGTCGTGTTCGTG
>JAEIHY010008306.1:0-27162 GCA_018904565.1 Drosophila tsacasi | reverse complement strand
TCGAAATAGCGATATTTTTATTTGATATTTTTTGTCACGACGATAGCTCGCGACCGCAAAGTCTGATACTTTGGAAAAGTCTAGCAACGCAGCTAAAAATCAGAAAAAAATTTCCGACAACTCTAATTCACAATTAGGGTTGTTGATAATATATCTCTATATCGATATAGCGATATTTTTATTAGGTTCCAATTCCGGAATTCCCACATGTATGTACACGGGAACATTGACATACTACACAATTTTAGTAGCTTTACCGTTGACCGTTAGTAAAATTATTTGAATTCAAATTTATTTTTTATTTTCTTTGGAAGTTTCACTTTATAAGTTTTAAGATATATGATATATAAATGATTTTTTTTATTTTAAATGATGTTTTTATATATGTTGGATTTATATAAATAAATAATATTTGTGTGTTAAAGTATTATTTTTATAAATTTTTGTTTTGGGGTATATTTAGTTTTCCTATATGTATGTGTTACCTTACATCATAAATATTGTAGTTCAGAAATTAAGAAATAAAAAACCATGCTTTGCTGTAAATGAGAATATGTTCCAAAACAAAAAAGCTATAATTTTCTTAATGGTTTTTTTTAAACGATCCCTTGACAACTATATGAGAAAGCGTGACTTTTTAATTTAATATCGTAGATCTAAAATCATAAGAAATTGACATATCTCGGCCAGCAGGGAGAAATCAGGGCCGGGGTATCAATGAGGGTATATTTCGCTTTCGGACCCTTAGGAAACCCAATCATGTTTCTTGAGTTCCAGTTAAAGTGAAAGCTTAAAACCAATCTGTTCACAGAAGAATTTGTTGCCGTTTACTCACATGTTTATGGACATATTTCCCCCAATTCATGAAGTGAAATAAAACATTTGCAGTTAAGTCAAATTATCAAGAAGAAAAATCGCAATTGATTTATATACCAATTATAAATATCTCATTTATTTGTATTATGCAGTTTTATTATACATTTATTATAAGAGTTTTTGCTTGCTTATATGACCAATTATTTGTTGGTTGCTTATGTAATCTTAATTAATATTATGCAAGCAACTTAGAAATCATGTTTCGTAAGCAATCGAATTTTTCTGGGTTATGTATCGAGAACATCGATGTGATAAATGTAAACACAAACGTCTTCATTTTGCATACAAAAGTTTCCATCGGCTTAAATATTGCGTTTGATTATATATAAATACATAGTAAATTGAGTAAATATCGAAGCATTTTATCAATTGTATTGATTCCTTGCAATGGTTTACCTTTTTTTTTTTGCTCTTTTCTTAAATGTTTTTGGGAAAGCTTTCACATATCTTGGGTAGTTGGTAGTTGGTGCCTGTGCGTGTAGAGTTGTGTTGTGTTGCGAATGCCGTATTATATTTTATTGGGAGAGCAACTTGCGTGGGGTTATTCATTTGAAGTAGCCATATGTAGTTTTACACGAATACACAATTTATACGGTTTAAGAGATATAAGCTTAAGCTAACCTGGCCAGAGTCTTCGGTGGCGAAATGAAAACGGAAGAGCTCTCAGGTCTTGCGCCAAAAATTTTGCCTAAATGTTCGTCTTGCTTGTTCTTCAACTTATTCCCCAATAATTTTGAATTAACCCATAATACCGAGGCCAAAACACCTCACCTCACCGTTTTTCTAAATACTTGACGTTAGACAAAATATGCATTTTCATATATTTTACATATATGAATATGTTTGTAAGTATTTTTATTGTATCGTGTTTTGTTTGTTAATATTAATGCCTAAATCTTAATGCTTTTTGTAAATAAAACAAAAATGTCTTCCGTTTAGTATTCTTGTATTCAATTGTTCTGTTTTTATTTAATTTATAAGCATTTCTTATGTATTTCCTCAGCTTGACACTTATGCATTTATATGTAGATACAAAATGCGAACACATTAAAAATATATACGTTACGTTTGCATTTTTTGATTGTTATTCTTTTTATTTTGTGAAAATTAATACATTAAATTATACGATTACTTCAGATAAGTGAAAGATCAGTTGAAAAAATATTTTCTTGCAAAAGCAATGCAACTACAATTTAGAGAGGCAATTACATTTCAAGTACACATGGCTTTTTGTGGTTTCTCGCAAATTATTTCAAAATACATTCACCTCGATCATCGATCAATAGTGCAAAATTCAACTGCAAATTTTTAAATTTAAAACAATGAGAAAGCAGAAAGCTTAGTTACTTCATATGAACAGAACGTTAAATTGTAAGCGAATAAAAAATATTAAATGGCCGGCTATTGATTTTTTTCACCAGGCCCTTCTTTAGTGTTTAGTTTAAATTTCCATTAATAAATGTATTTTGCATTAATTTGCAGTATGCAATAGTTTTGGTTGCTGTTCCTTTTGATGTTCGTGACTCCCAGCACGCTTGTCGGAGTCTTGAGCCTTTCCACTCGTCGCCTTTCCAATTCTCTTTTTTATAATACTTGAAATTTGTTGAAGCTTATCGGTTTCTTGCTTAATGTTTTGTTTTTGTTATTTTGTTGTTTTGTTTGGGAAATATGTTTTTGTGTATGCAGTGTGGTTGTTGTTGTTGCTGTTGTTCTTGTCGTAGTTGCTTTTATTTGCATTAGTAGTAATGTCGATCCATGCTCTGCATAGTTCTCGGGGCCTGGCGGCCTGCACTCTAGCCGGAGGAGGCAATGGGGCTCTGCTGGCCGTCCACATCCTGGGCCTGGGCCTTGTTCTGGCGCACCAATTCGGCACGACGCTCCTGCAACGATAAATGAGTGTGAAGGGTGGGAATTAGTTGGCAGTTAATGCAACCGCGTATGCTTATTAATTGGTAGGCCAAGGATAAGGCTGAATTCTGTAGCAGAAACGTACTAGTTTTTGAACTTTTTCAATTTTTTTCTGTAATTCCTGTTCACGCTTCAGTTCGGCGGCGAACAATTTGTTCTCATAGAGGCGTGCCTTCTCCTCGAGCTTTTGACATTCCAATTGATCGTTCTGCGATTTGATTTCGGCAATTTTGATTGTGTTCTAAATGAGAGGATATAAGAGAAATGAAACCAAATAAATGATATGTACATGAGATCAAACACAAATATTTACATCTAGAATATACACGAGCATAATTTTATAATAATGAAGTTGTCAAAGTAAAATTTTTAACTTTTCTGAGGGATGTTTATTTGTTTGTATTTGCTGTTTGGGTTTTAGAATTTAAAACTATAGTATATCCGTCTGTCTTTCAGTTTTCCCACTAGCTGTTGAAGGGGTGTACATCGTAAAATATAAAAAACAATATATAAAAATATCTAAAAATGTTATTAAATTAATTCGTCTCTTTCTCTTATACATTCAAATAATATATTGATTGTTCGTACACAAATCGCAAGGTTTAAGAATCAATTTAAAGTGAAATATCGAAACAGTATTGATATATCCACATTTTTACTCCTTGCAGGTATTTTATAATATTAGAAAGAGCGTTTAAAGTTCTTTTTTTACTTTTAAAAGCAATTACTGTAAAAACTTCAACTTGTTTGAATTCCCTCTCTAAATTAAAAAACTAAAACAAAGAATAGGGACTTTAAATGTATAATGGCTTATGAGTATAAAGTGGTCAGAGGAATAGCGAAAATATCCTTTCCAGAAAAGAATACAGGGATTCTCATTGATATAGATTCTCTGTCAATTCAAGTGTTATTAACAAGGCTGCCTTTTCCGCAGACACTCACATGCTCCTTTAGACGATCCAACATTTTCTTGATATTCTCATCGCGCAGCGACTGGGCGATTTTTAACTTCTCCTCAATAGCCTTTTGCTCATTGGCCTTCTGCTGCTCCAAAGTTTCACGCGTCTTCTCTATCTCCTGGGCATGGATCTGCGACAAAACACATTATTTTTAATGCCAGAGGTAAGAAATATACGGCATACCTTTAGCTTTTCCTTCAGATCGCTAATAATGGCTTCTCTCTTCTCCACATGCTGCTCCATCTTAGACTCCAGCTGCTCCTTGGTCTGAGTGATGAACTCATTAGTGATTTCATCCTTCTTGCGAGTGGCCTCCTCAACCTTGGCCAGCTTATTCGAAATATCGGCCATCTTCTTGGCCTCCAGTGACTGCGAAAGATAGCGTAACATGATATTTTGTTATTATTACCAAATGCAAAATTGTTTTGAGATAAGAAAATTCGACTACTACTTAATGAAGCCGAACCGGCGGTGGATAAAAGAGATTCCTTTATATATATATACATATGTACTTACGATGCGACGCTCTTCGGCCGCCTTTAGCTTTTGCTCAATCTCCTCCACACTGACGTTCTTGCCGGGGGTGACCGGACGCTTAGGAACGGCCACATTGGGTGCCGGTTCGGCCAGGATGACCTCATAGCTCAGGCCTCCACGGGACTTCTCCTGGCAGCGAATTTCAGTGGCTGTGTGGCGAAAAGAAAGACAGAAGGGGGGGGCTTGGTTACAGTAATTCAATATTTGTGCATTGGGGTGCCGCCTTGGATAGTTGCGGTTGAGGGTGGACGGCAACTGGTTTTTACCCTTAGCTCAGCTTTTCCCCCCATCCGCGCTCAGTGACGTCATCTTTGCAGTTTTTTTTAGAGGGTATGAAGATATTAGTCACGAGGTTTGCAACAAAGGGCAGGAGACGCATAAAAAATATATTTTTCGTCAGCATCAACAGCCTACTTTGCATAAAGTAGTCTGTCACGCCTTTTTGCAAGGGTAATGGACATATTCCTATGTATCTAAAAAAATACTAACATTTATCTTATAAGTGCAAGAACTTCCGAACTTTAACAATCCTAGAAAGCTTAACCTTTTTAAATACAATTACTTTTCTAATTACGATATTATGATAGGGTAATGGTTAATATTTTGTATCAAAGTTTTCTCAAAATAAAATTGCTTCAAAAAGAAAAAATTAATTTTCAAGTACCATTTCGATTCCCTAACTCTCCTCTGACCCTGACAGGAGACGAAAGCTGTCCCCAATTGCAGTTGCACACTCACCCTTATTGTCTTCCCCCGCCAAATCCTCAACACTGCCCAACTCAGCCTTGCCCGCTGTCGCCTGGTGGTTCATGGCCTCTAAAATGGCCAGCAGGGCAGGGCCATCAGCGTGCTCGCAGTGCTTCGCTGCCACGTGTACTTGCAACTCCTCGGCGGTGAAGCCCATCTCATCGCAAAAGGGGCACTTATAGCTCTGCGGAGCATCGCCATTCACCAGAACTTCGCCGCTGAAGAATAGGTCGAAATAGGCCTCACTGTAAATGGCCTTCATGGGATGATAGTACGGGTGGCTGTGCGACGAACTGTTGCGGCCTTCGTCAAAGCAGCGGCCGCAATAGATGACCTCCGGTCCGCACACACAGCACTCGTATCGGCGACCCAAGTTTTCATGGGTCAAGCAGCCCAGGCACTTTAGTTGCACCGCCGGAGAATTAGAATTCATTTTGCTCAACAACAGACGTTGCAAGTAAAAAAAATATTAGACACTGGATGGATATTCGAATAGATATTTTTTTCTGGCTAGCTTTGTAGCAACTCCAATATCGAGCGGAAACTTGTGATAGAATAAACAGAACAGAGCACCGGCTGGTTGAATTGGAAAAGCTCTGGTAACTTGATTTCAAGAAAGTATTTACATTCAAAAATGTTAGCTCGACCTTTTTATATCCTACAATCTATTACCCCAAAAGCTATATATATTTCGGTCATTTTAAAGAAGGCATATTTCTTTATATTTTTTTTTTTTTTACGCAGCTTTTGTTAATTTTTATTAAAAATATTTTAATTATAAATAAATGCCTCTTTTTGTTCGTTACTGCGCGTTTGATTGGATGATCGTTTGGCTTTAAGCACATTAATAATCTTCATCGTCGTCAATGATGGCATCGATACCCTGAATAATACTGGTCATTGATAATTCCAAAAGCTCAGAGTCCGATCCAGCGGGACCTTGGATTCCTGGGTTGACATCCGAAGCCGATTCATTTCCGTTTGCCTCCGTATCACTGCCATCGCCGTCATCATCGTCATCATTTGAGTCCAAAGATTCTTCGGTGATTGAGAATTGATTATTGTTTCCAGCACTATTAGCTGCCTCGGTCGAAGGGTCTGTATTCGGATTCTCCGTATTGGTCTTGTAGTCGTCAAGGGCCTTGTAGAAACGTAACATATCATTCATATATGGCTGCGGCATTGGTTCAATCTCATTTTCTTTTGGTTTCCAAGAAACGATGGTTAATTTATTCGCAAGCTCCGATTGCAGACTTTCTTTCTTTATAGCATCTACATCAAACGGCTTGAATGGCAATGGACTGAGCTCTTCGTCCGCCAGCATCGAGCAGAATAGGGCCTCAACGAAGTTCGCCTTTTGCTCCGAGGGGCCGACGCGGCTACGGTTTGTGGGCTTAGTTTCCACCATGAATTGTGAGCAGAGGAAGCGATTCTTGTCACAGGCCTCATTTTGCACCTGATGGTCTTTGGTATCCTGATAAACCTTCGGCTTCGATGACACGATGGCTTGGCGATATTTGTCATGTCCCACCACGTCCGGCACCTGAAAGTCTTTGATTCCAGCTGTTGAATCCAGCCCGCGCAAACCGTTAAGGAACAGTGAGCGACTGGTCCCCAAGGGTGTGGCAGGGGTACGCATTACCGCTGTTGTATTAGAACCGGGGGGAATGACTAGCGTTGCGCCGTTCCGTTCAACCACGCGCACCGACGCACCGCGATCAACACGCATACGACGCTCGGAAAGAGCGGCGATCATCTCACTCTCAATTAGACTGACATATCTATCAGCAGTCATCGCAATCTCCAGACCCCTCTGCTGGGCTCGCAGCGAATGAGCCCGCTTTAGGATATCCATGCAGCGAACGGGAAACTCAGGGGAAGTTAGGTTAAGCCCTTTTAGATGAGCTAGCAATTGAGCCAGGTTCAAGCCAGATATTTCCGGCGAGCGGTTCTCTCGCAGCTCCTTGGCCTGCGTCAAGGCGGCAGGGGTAGCCACGCGTTCAGTCTGGCTATAGGCCTCCACCAGATCGATGTACTCGTTATAGTCCGAATGGGAACGGTGAACTTCATAGATATGCATGTACAGGTCGGCGCTTGTTAGGCCTCGGACCTCGCACAGAGCACACTTATAGCTCTGGAGCGAGGCGTTGTCAGCGGAATAGGTCTCATTATCGCCCCCGAAGTACCGCTGGTACGTGGCGCGGGTATAATGCACCTTCAACGGATGGTAATACAGGTGAAAGGGAACTTCCGGTAGAAGATCGGCGTCAAAGCAATCGCCGCACAAGTTATACTCTGGGCACACTCCGCAGCTATAGCGGCGGCCCGGAAAGTTGGCCACCGAGCAGCTGCGGCACTGGAACCCGACGTGGCGATCTGGAGGAACTTGCTGTAAGCTGGCCATTTCGCTGGGGGAGGGAAGGTACAAGTACAAGTTTAGGAAGCTGACCCGAAGAATTATAAATAAGTGTAGGCCCCAGCTCTTTCAAAACCCGCAAATTTAAGCAAGTCGATTGGAAAAACATGTGCCGGTTGTAATTCGGTAATATTTGCCAGAATAATATGCACAGTATACAATCAGAACTAGAGAAAATGTATGACTTTTCGCAGAATTTCTGTGTGTACGAAATGCGATGCGTTTATTCGCACAATTGCGAAGAAGACCCACATAAAGCCGGCAAGAGAGCGAAAGCCCTTGCCCTGCCGTTTATACTACTTTTTAATGTGTATTTATTTAACTTACATGACTCGTAATAAACCTTAAATCAAAAGGCAATGAATATATTCTTAAATTAAGACAAATTGGACGCCTCGTTCGGAAAACTTTTATGAGAGCTACACCGGACGAACAGCTTCGTTTTCTTGACAGTGGCGCTGCCCACTCGTTCGTTTTCTGTTCGCGAAAATCACAAAAAATTGGGGAGTCTTACACGTCGATATTTGAGATTGTAAACTTATAGAATAGTATTTTCTTTGAAAGCCTGATTAAAAAAGCAAGGCGTCCTGAAAACTACTGTGAGGGAATTTTTGTATTTATTTCCTTTCCTTGTGAGATGAGAAAAAATTGGAAATTCCAGTTAAGTTATTAGTTTTCAGTTAGCGTTTTTGTATTGCCAGAAATATGCCCAGGATTACTTGTACTCACAAAAGAAAAACAAACCGTCGCTACTAGACTTGCATTTTGTATTTATGATTTTTTTTTTTTATTTACAAAAATGCTCAAACATTTACCTAATGGTAAATAAATACACATTTGATTCTTCGTCTTTCCTGGGATGAAACATACCGGGCAGATTGTGAAACCTGCATCCCCTGGTCAAAACAAGTACTTTTCCAGTTAGAAAGATGCATGGCAGATGGAAACATTGCATTTTTCTGGTCGATTTAAAATTTGCATATATTGGCATGTACAATTTTCATACCATCCTTTAATGCTTTTTTTCAAAGCATTTATGAACAGTTTACACATCAAATATACTTAACAAGGTACTTTCCATAAATTTAGTATATACCCCTGTACTCTGCGAGTACCTGTATGAGCAGCAACATAAAATTTGTCCACATTCAGACACCCCAACGTGCAAATTGTTGACCTTAATTAAAATATTTGCACCTTTTTTCGGACGAGAAAGCAGGAAAGAGTTTTGCCACTTGCCCACAAAAGCGGAAATAATATGAGCCGTTGACTTTTCACATTTTTTAATTAAAAATCCTGACCATAATGTGTGCCAATTGGTATTTGGTTGGGAATAACATCCAATATTACTCCTATGGGACAAGTTAAATAAGGCGATTTAATAGACCTCGCAAATTAAAATGGTCAACATTTTATGTAATTATGTAGAAATAAATCGAATTATAATATCTTTGTAAGTTCTTGTACATATAAGGGATTTATATGTTCTTAAAAAAGGTAAGAATTTTAGTTTTAATTGTAATTATAATTAAGAACAAGAAGGTTTGGTATAAGATCTCTTCTAAAAACATATATGTACATATGTGTGGGGCGGAATTTAAGCTTAATGAAGTACGCAATAACTGCGTTCATATTTTAACATGAAAACTTTTCGTTAAAAGTTTAATGCGCCCGTAGGAGCAAAAACTATAAGAGCTTTCTTCTGTTGCTCCTTGCATAATTTCATAAAAGCATTTTAATTTATATTTAATTGCTTTATTCGTCTGAGTCAGCAGTTTTGATGTTGTCGTAGAGGGGGGTGCATGGGCGTGGTGCCAGGCCCACTTCCACCTCATTATCTCCGTTTTGGAGAACGTATCAAGGCAGAAACTTTATTGGTCGTACCACGCAAGCTCTGCTGTTGGCTCGAAGGTTTAATTAAAATGTGCCAACGAAGAAAATTTGCTTTGCAAATTCCAGTCGCAATGAAACATGGACCATTGTTATATATTCGTTAGATCGATGTCTGGTTAACGACTTTACTTACTATTCAAGTGCAAAGAGATGGCAACCATGTTGGATTACTGGAAAACCGGAAACAGTGCTTATTTAGTGCCGAACTAAGCTGTTAAATTGTTAAATGCTTTTAACTCTTGAATTTTTCCTCTTCCACTAAACTGAACGAATAGAGCAACTAAGCGAAGTGAAGGACTTTGCAACTGTGATGCCGGCAACGGACTACATCCAAGCGACACAAAAAATGAATCATGAATGCCTTGGGCCGTTCCTGCAACGCTCAACGTTGTTGTCCCAGCTAAATGTAGTTTCAATTTTTGTCGCGTAGCGTGTCCTTTTTGGCATGCGCTGCAAAGCCAATATCAAACGGTGGCTGCTGTCGCCTTTGGGCTAACTCGTTCTTGTTTTTGCTAGTTTTCGGCGACAGTTTTACGTCTGGCTGGCAAAAAAAAAACACCCTTCAGCCCTTTTCGTCTGCCTCGTCTCGGAGTGAGCCGATTTGTGGCGCTTAATTGCATTCGGTTGCAAGTTGAGAACAACAATATGGCCAAAACGACTGGAAGAGATTGGAAATTCTAGGCTCAAGAAAATCTTGGCATTTATCCTATATACATAACGCCAATCTACACACAGCTCTGTATTTATCACGGTTTAGAAAAAAAACATTAGGTGAGAATTATTTTGATAATTCCGTTGTATTGAAATGAAACGTGTTCAAGTCGCTATTTCGAATCAAAAATAATTTATTTAGTTTTTATTGTTTGAAAAAAATCCTTTACTTGAAATACTTGTTACTCAATAATTTCTCACAAATAATTTTTAAACAGTCCCTGCGCAAACCCTGATCTACATACATATATTTGTTGGCGTTTTTAAAGATAGAAAAGTAAAAGAAAGATGATGTATGCCGATTTTAAGCCTCCGCAACTTGAGTAATATACCCATAAAAAAGTGTTTAAACCATCCCAATAAATATCATTAATCGTATTAGATATATGGTAGGTCTTTGGTATCAAAAACTTTTGTTTATAGAAATAGCAAATTCAACGTAAGGAGTACTGTTCGCTTAAGTCAATGAATAAGTATGTATCATAATTATGTACAAATACCGTTGAATTTAGATTGCAGTTGCTCATCATAGTAATCATAGTATATTTTTGCTCCAAATTAAATGTATTTAAAAAAAAAACGTTAAAAACAGTTTATTACATACAACTGGCGACATTAACAGCGCCTTGTTTTGCATTTTGAATTGTTCTTCGGCTGCCGTGAGGGGGGTAAACTTTCTTAGACCTTTAGTTGCGAAAACTTACCTGTAAAAAAAGAGAATAACAAATAAAACAATAATTAGCAAGATAAGCCAAAAGAGAGGATATAAATTAAAGACTCTACACAGTAACTAAGGATCTTTAGGATACAATAGGTCTAAGTGTTCTCCATTTATAAATTTTGTATTAAGGGGTAACTTGGGGGGCATCTTATGCATACTTCTTACAACAATCTACTTTATTAGACTAAATATATTAATTAAATATCATATATGTATATCTTACAAGAATCTACTTAGGTGAAATTTATTTACTAGAGTATACCATTTTCGTTAATAGCTTCCTTGATTGACATATATATATTTCATTTGTATATATTATTTTTTTAACAGGAAAAACGTTTATTGTCTATTAGTTTCTTTTTGTCTGTGGCATCTTCCGCTCTAGACAGTTACGTAACCAAATGGCAGAGGAAACCTCATCCCGATTTATGCCACCTTTATTGCATTGCCTTTCTACACGTGACCGTGCAGCAAGTCCTGACTCAGGCTAGACGTAGTTAAATCGGAAAAAGGCAGCTACATACATATATCTATAGCTATGTAGATGCAGGTATATCCGTCCGGTTCGACAACTGCAAACGACGTAGTCTCGTAAAGTGTTTATTTTTGCGATAAAAACCTGCCAACGTGAAAAGTCAGTCGAAGGCCTAAAAACAAATTTAAGTTATCAAATCTCGTATTCGCCACTGCAGTAGTATTTCTCCTTGGGAATTTACAACTACATCCACCAGCCTGGCTGTAAATGCATACATACTTGAAATAGTTTTTATGGAAAAGGTCATAGCACTATTGATTTTCCAATAGTTTGCGCAGTTGCTCCATTTCACACTTACTTGCCGACTTTTCTCTGGATTTAGATGTAAGCGACGTTAAGTGAGCCCTCGAACGCGTTGATTTATTGTCAATCAATGGAAATAGCAATTACGTTTATATTAGTGATTATGTAGTCCTACATTAAGATGCGGGGTTTGGGCTTAAATGGGATTCCGCTAAGCCTAATCCAAAATTCATAGCATACTTTCCGACGGCAATGCACTATCAGAACACCCAAGTGCAGCATCTCATCTAGGTTTGTAAGTCCTTTTTTTAAACCTCGTCCATCAAATATTTCCTAAAAATCAACGAAATTCCCCTCAAATTTAAGCTTTATCTTTAAACAGCAAAGAATACATAGCGTCAATGCCCTCGTAACCACAAGCGAAGCCAACAAACTTGCGGGCTGGGCTAGCAATCCTGTTTACAGGGGAAATCCGCCCCATTCGCTCACAGCGCATAGTTCGCAACGCTGGCAGCTAATAACAGTATCAAACCAAACAACAGTGCAAAGAACACAAATACGCAAGTTGTATTATTTCCTGCATTCAGCAGTTGAAACGAAATTAGCAACAAAGCAGCCCGCATTTCGCCAAAGTACAGAATTATTTCTGACGAGTGTAAGCACGTGTGGGGCATTATTAAGGACAAAACGGAGAAGGATACGCAAAACAGAGTGAAAAATTTAAGCACACTAAGGGCGTCTAAATGAAGAAAACGGAACAATAGCCTCCATTTGTTGCTGTTGTTGTTTTTGCCACTGCCATAAGCGGAAGTAAAGGGGGAAAACAAGAAAAAGAAATGGGAAATGTAAAATGTGAAAACTTGAAGGAATTCACACGAGCTACGCCCCAAGACTGAAAACTTAATTTCTGTTGAATGTGTCGCCGGTTTTTGAGGATACACAAAGGAAATAAAGATGAAATGCTTGGGGAGGTCGGAGGACAGTGACGAAAGCAGGCTAGAAATGTTTGTAAATTACCGTAAAATGTGTTACACAAAGACAAAATATGTCAGAAAAACTTTTCTACAATCTGAAAGTCTTTATGCTCAATACCTTTAATTCGATATTTGTATGTCGTTAGTCCTAACAGAACAAAATATATTCTTGATTATCATCTCATCATCAGTAGTCGAGTCGAAACTGAGATCTAGAGCTACCAACTTTGTAACATTACAGAGTCTTCTATAGATTTTTTGTATTCATTTCAGTGAGATAAACATAAGTTTTATTAAAGAATCTTTAATCTATAGCGTAAATATATATCCTAATTTTACTGGTTTCCAACGTTGAGCGTATAAAAAATCTAATGTTTAAACTTCAATTCAACTTTAAGGTTGAAAGCGACACAAGAGTACAAACAATTTACTGCACTATTCTTCTGACAATAACCAGAGGTTCGTTATCCGGCATTTAGTCTAGTCTCCACTTTTGTGTACTAAATCAAACTGACTATACCGCGAGCGGTCATATTAATTCTTCTAGCGTAGGTAAATACACCTGTGATGGAACAAAACAAAAAAATGCTGTTTTCATTAGACAGGATAACTACCAGGGCTCAGACAGCAAAGATCCGGTGTAAACTGCCGATATATCCAGTGCATTTTAGTTACGCTTCGGGCATAACTTTTTTTGTTTTGTTTTATAAGCGTTTAAATTAGTTTGTTGGTGTAGCGCTTGTTGCCATTGTGGTTGTCATCGCCGATTGTTGAAGCCAGTTCAGCCCCTGCGACTATGCCTGAAGGTCCTCCTGTGGTCCTCTCGGCTGTGTGTGTCCGTCCCCCTTGGTTCCAAGATTGTTTTATGGCCAATAGCAATTTAGTTTATTAGCCGCCAACATGCAGGTGAAGTATAAAACCTCCCCCAGAGCGCCGGACAGCTAGGGCAGATTGTGTGCGTGCCCAGGGTGTGGTGGATTGTCGGCGGTAATTAAACCTGAAACTATGAAGCCGTATAGTGGAAACGTTCGTCAATGTGGCGCCGCACGTAGATATTGCCGCAAATCGAATGCTTCAAACTTCCGGCGGATTTTCGGTGACGAATGAGCTCAGCTAATGGTAGACTTGCCTAAAGGCAAACTCTACATATAATGTAGCATTGGATTTACCTAAAAAGGAGAAAAGTTTAAATGTTTTCTCTGAGTGCAGCAATGCTGCAGTACCAACGCTTAACAACGAACCAGGCTATAAGGCTTAAGGGAGATATGTAGCTGTCAGAAAGGGGAGCACCAACCAGACCGCTTTTCAAAAGAAGGAAAATGTGTGAAAATCATACGTTCAATGAAAATATTTACCATCATCACACAGAGGCAGGAGGCAGGATTCTAAGGCTGGGAACAAGGGAGAATTCAGATGGTGTCCTGCCCTTTAGCTATATATGCAGAATTATGTTCCTCTGGGCTTAGACCAACCGCAATGCAATTTTGCGGTTACACACACATAGACTGCAGGCTTACGAGCAAGGACAGCTCACTTGAATGCGATATCAGCAGGAAGAGGTCCTTGCCATTTCCGTGCGTGTGAAATAATAACGAGAATAGAAGCTCACATTTTCTATTAGAAATAACTTTAAAAGTCAGCAAAAACATTGTGTAGTTCAAGGAAGAAATTAACTATTTAAGAAGATAGACGTTAAAAAGTTAAATATTATGTAGGCCTTCCACTAAAGCTACAGAAACACAGACTTTATTCCTATTATCCGGGGAAAATCCCTAATAAGCATCAGCATAGATAATTTCATCAGCCTTCCACAGTGGTGATATTATTACTATTCAATTGGCGTTTAGCAAATTTTCATATAATAAAAGCAAACTCAGCGCCGAGGCAAACCAATTTGCTATATTTTTGGTATGCCATATTCGCCTCCTGCATAGCATTATACATACATATGTATGTTTAGCATATGCAAATGCCGATAGACCAGGACCAGCGTCCAGTAATCCTGAGCTGTTCAAGTGGTGGTTACGGGGGGATTGGTTTTGCGCTCGATGTTATCCTGGCACAAACATCCTGCCATGGCTTAGATAATTTGTCTGTCCAAGCAAGGCAAGCTTTTTAGACCAAACTATTCCCTGCTATCCTTGTTTCCCATTTCCTATGTACCCATTGGCACTCTTAATGCATAATTGAAGTTTCGGGGGTTCGAGCACAGAAAGTTTTTGCCTCCGGCCACACGGAAATGCCCCCCGGAACCAACAATTCCAGACAAATACAAGTTCCAGCACTCGAAATACAAACATTTTCTGTTTCTGTCAGAACATTTCTGTTGCTGAAGCTCCACATAGAATGCAATGCAATGCCTTAAGGTTATTTATATATTTAATGCAATGTATGAGTAGTGATATTTTCAATTAGATTCCAGTCTTAATGCAAGAATTTTAGGAAAATAACTAAGAATTTGTAGTTACTGTTTAAAATCAATATATAGAAATAATCGATTTTTCCTATTTTAATTCCTTTCTATCTAACACCCAGTGGGTCCACTTTATTTATAACGCACATCTGACCTTCTTCGTCCACATTTAATCGCACGACGGACAAAGTTTGCTCTCTTGATTAGATCTAATAAGGCATTGAAACTGTCTGATAGGCACTACGTGCTCTCGGAGCAGGCAACACTGAAGGGACAAGCGTAATATATAATTTCTGAAGAAGAAAAATCCACGGCAGGTGAAAAAGTAAGAGCCGAAAACTAAAACGTGGCACCACGACACAGCCGACGGCACCCGAAGGACCAAATTGAGTCATTCCACCCACCCTCTTATTTTATGTTTTTCTGTGCGTTTCAGTTGTTGCTGGCTTTTGTGTGGTAATAAAATGTCAAAATCGTCTGGACGGCGTCAGGGATAACAAAGTAGACTTGGCCAAAGCCCTTGACTCCGGCATCAGTTCCCCGAGGAACACCGGGCGTATACGTGTTAAAATATTTTTAAAATATTTTCCGTGAGCTGAGATTTCATTGTTTACACCTAGAGATATGGATATAAATATCGGAATTATCATATACATTTTTATATGTTAATAAATTAAATTTTGGAAAATATTGCATTTAAATTATTTTCAAGTGCTTAGATTTCACTGTTCCCACCTAGAGATGTGTATCAAAAGAAAAAGTCTTGTATGATATTTGTTTATTGATAAAAATATCTGAATTATCATATAAAACATTTACATTTGAATTTAATATTTTAAAAATATCACACTTAATATTATATAAATATTGTCAATAATTAAAAGAAATATGTTTAATTATAAAATATCAATTTATTTATTAACTTTCTTATCTACTATCTATATAGTAAGTATATATCAATATTCAAAACTAAAAAAACGAGTAAAATACTTTTTATTAAAATTAAATTCTGGCTAATTTTCCCAGCCACTGGAGTACTTTTTACGCAACTTCAAACCAGATATCTTAAACTTTGTGCACAAAAATCATCGTATTTTGCCTTTAAGTTCATTTAAAATAACATCTAATTTTCGCAATTCATACTTACTTATAAATTTGACCTTTTTGATGAGTCGCGGCTGCTTAGAGCGTATTTTATTATTTTTCTTGATTGGCGCAGATCTTCTTGAGACTATCATAACAATTCGAAGTTGAGGAAGTTACGAAAGCAAGTATAGAATATAGATAAGGTTAGTATAATGGATATATTATAAAAGAGCATTCGAATTGGTAACAGTTTCAAATTGTTCGAAGGAAACAAAACAAAAACAAAGAAGATAAGCGAAGAGAACAAAATATTCAAACAAAAAATAAATCAAATGTGTAAATATCTCAAATAATATATTTTATACGAGGCAAGCAGGAATATTTTCCACACTGCTAACCCTTAATCCTTAAAAAACCGTCTGCATTTGCAAAATGTGTTAAGGGTGATAAGAAAGGGTTAATGGAAAATCATTACACAGATGGAGGATACTCATTTTTAACAGCTGTTGATGGTTGCTTTCCTTGAGTTTGTTTCTTTATTTGTATTTCTTTTTGCTAAATGGGGAACCACAAACCGAGGTTAAGCCCAAATAGTTCGTACAATAACATTTAATTTTTATTAAACTCCTGAAAACAGCATGAAAAAGGCAATATGCCAAGTGTCCTTTATGCGTATAAGCTTTTATGCTAATTACATTGAAAGTAGTTTCGCAGAAGATAATGCAAAGTGAGGAATGAGGATGCTAAAGCTTTAAATTTCGACCGCCATAAAAGCCACTTAACATAGGTACAACATTTCATGGCCGAAAGAAGACAGTCCTCTATTTTTGTTATTTTTTTGAGGATACCAAGATAGTAAGAAATGATATTGCACAAAATGTGGAAAAACAGCTAAGCGCTCTACCTGCTACCAGCAGAAAAGTACGCAATGACTTTTGTAAAAATGGGAAAATCCGTTTACAAAAGAGTAAAACATTTTTATAAAATTTATTTTTCAGATCAGTACAGAATCGTAAAGTAAGCTTTGATCTGAAAACGTGACTTATCTAAAAATATTTCACAGAACAGAATGTGTTTTGCAATTTTCCATTCGAGGGGGTAAAAGTGCAGCCATCAGGCATTTATCCAGAGGCAGCTTCGTGCCACTGCCACCACCACCACCATCATCACTACATGGTACGGAACAAACGAGCGCCATATGCGAATGTCAGTGTCATTGTTGAAGTGTTTAATTTCTGGCTTGTCATGGCAAAGGGGGGCGGCGTAATGAGAGTGGAAAGCATGTATGAATTATTTAACAGCCGCCAGCGAGAGGAGAAGATAAAACATTTGACATTTGATGGGAACTAACTAACCCAACTAAGGTTGGCGGCCATTAAGGTACGAGTGTTTTCTCTCCCAAAAGGATAAAAACATAGTGTAAATGCAATTTACGCCCAAACAAAGGAGCGCATAGAGGCAGGAAAAAATGCGAAATAATAAACTCAACCATGAGACGAATGCTATAAAAGGGAAATGTTGCTGAAACAGTCTACAGAAAACGGGGGTGCTAGAGTTGAAAGAAAATTGAATTAAGGGAACAGACGGCGAAACAGAATCACGTAGGATGCTAAGGGAACACAGACCGAGTCGTCCCTGGGAAACTCGGGAAAATAAACACGTTTTGTCTGTAGGAATATCTACCCATATCAAAGCTTAAACAACACATCAGGTGAACTGTCGTCCCAGGACAAGACTCATTTAGTGTCACAATAATAGTCTCCCAAAATAACACAAAATGCCAGGCAAGAGTCAAGTATATATCAGTTTAATATTCCCTTGAACCTCACTCCTCCTCCGAAACGTTTGATTTACTGATGATGACATATAGCCACAGAGATGCCTTCACTGTCCAGTTCCCTGTCATTTTTATTGGCCCATCTTCCTACACATTATAAGTACAAACATATTTTTATTTGTTCATGGAAATATTCAAGAGAACACGAAAGTTCAAGTCCGATATATTGGCTTTCACTCGCTGAAATTTGAAATTTGTCAAAGCGGAGACAGAAGGCCGAGGAAAGCAACAAAATAAATGAAAATTAACTTTCGTTATGTATGCGTCTGTTACGTGAGTCACATGCACAAGGCGCCGCCGGCGGAGAAACAAAGGAAGCGCAGGAGCCTACTGATGCTGGGATAATATGGAAAAATGTTACCCAGTACGTGACAGACTGTCCCCACATAATATACTAGCACCCAGAGGAAGCTGCTGCGGGAGCAGCCGTGTGATCAACAAATATCCCGCAAACCGAGTTAAAAAGTTGCTCGGAGCTCTGCCAAGAATACAGAAACTAACTAAATAAGATTACGTTTTCTGGGGCAAGTTGATGAATGTGGCCAGTACCAAAGTATCATGGGTTCTCAGGGAGTCTTAGCCAACGGTGACCAAATAAGTTGTAAAAGTCTAAAAAAATTTAATAAAAAACGGCTTAAGCCTATTTGAATAATAAGAAAATATGCTATAGTTGAAAGCCTAGCCTGATGGCATGACATCCTTAGTCATGATAAATCCAAATTGCTGCAGTTTCATATGCTGCTACTTCTAGCAGGAGTTCAATACTTTGTAGCAAATCAATAATGGATCAATATGTCTATGCTGAAATCTTGGACCTTCTAGAAGAAAAAAGTTCAAAGAGTTAACTGTCATGGATAGGGACACAGTACTCAGACTTAATCTCTATGGAAAATCTGTAGAGTGTTGGGGGAAAACATGGCTCCAATCCTTTGTGCACGTCTTGATGGGGATATACAAAAGGGAGGATGCACGAGTTTGATGAACTCAAACACAAGGCGCTTTGTCGCGTTTATTGCGCAAATATGAACCTTTATATAATAATGTGGATACAACATTGGACAAGTTTGTTTTAGTTAATCTGAGGAATTTATTTTACATTTTGGAAGTGTTAAATCAAACGTACTAGTTCTCAAGTACATAACCTTTTGTTTTTGAACTCCCAATTGCCGAAACGGATTCAGGAAATGTACTTTCTCTTAAATCTGACTATTAACCTCAAGGGCACACGAATCCATTTATCATCAGCCCTCTTTGGTTTCATGATTTCGTTTTTAATTCCTTTCTACGATACTTTTATCCTCAAGCTCTTCATCATTAGGCAAAACCCTTGATTTCGTATTCGGTCTGCACTCGCGATGCCACTAATTGTCACAGACGCAGGGGGCACGACACACCATCACATTTCTCCCCTATTTTGTGGGGGAAAACACTTAACCTTCTATATCACCCACTTTTTACCTCTTTCTTCTCACGGTTCTAGCCTTTTTCGCCTTTCGTTTGGAAAATTTGATTTCCCTGCTACGAAATTGCTATTAAAAAATATTTTTTTTTTGCTGCTGCTACTTCAATTTGTTGGCAGCGGAAAGCAAGCCATGTGCTGAAAGGAAATTGGGGGGAATCCCCTTTTTTTATATGTATTCACAAGTTCTACTGGAACTTTGCCAAAAAGGAAATTTTACCTTTGGTGGCAATTCAATAAAGGACCCGGAGGTCACGGTTTTAAAATTAATGTGTGAGAACACGAACGGTTTCTAGTTTCCATAAAACGTAGTATGATAAAAGTAATTACTAACCGAAGAGCTATTGTAGCCATTTTCAGACGTCGACCTGAATTACATATATTTTTTATCAAAGGCTCTGAAGCCAAATTTCATGTTGTTTTGGAAGGACTTTTGAAGATTGTATACACATATATCTTAATAAAGATAAATTGCAGTGCTGAGAGGACAATGAAATCCGGAGTGACAAATCAACTCAACTTGACATTTGTATGTGGGAATTTAATGTGATTTATTTGACATATTGTTGCCAGGATCTGAATGTTGAAGACTTAAAGGATGCACATGGTAAGCGGCTTGCTTTTGGGTATAAACTCCTACTGGTTCTGGAAACTAAATATAAATTCATTTATTCAATGAAGACATGAGTGCCCCTCATTAACTAACCACAAAAATAAAGAATATTATAGGTATTTTCCCTGACCGTAAGCTATCCAATAGTTAAACAATCACCACAAATTCTTAAGTTTGAGTTCTATTATATGCTGAAAACTATATGACCGAGTCTTGATTTATTTGTATTACTACGAAAAGAAAATCCCCTGAAAACTACAGTTTCGCGTGCATACTTTATTATCGTAATTCAGAAAACGTTTATCATAATTGGTATAGCACAAGGCTCGTGCACTTGATATATAATTACAGCTCCAAGGTACCAAGGCACCTTAATTCGCTATGTCCCATCGCCTCCATCAAAATAATAGGCAAACTCTCAATTTTTCGCATTTTCTTTTTCCACTTACGCGACGCTCTCTAGTTGACGCTTTTCATTGATACCCTTTTCAGGGAGAATAAACATTAGCATTGCACATTTGTGGAGTAAAGAATGTTTGTTCGATTAGTATAAAAAAAAACTGCATAATACCCTGTTGGTATTAATAATTTAGCTAAACAGTTAACATGCTTTAATATTCATTATTACTTAATACAAAACTCTGGTTCTGCATTTCTAAAACGTATAGCTGTCATAGAAACGATCCGTATCATTTTATTGACCAATTATTTGTGCTGCAAGGGTAGCAGCTCTTCGGTTTGCCTATGAGCTCGCATTTTTTCCCGTTTTTATATAAGAGGCGGTTAATAAATCAATAAATGCCGTCCTTTGTCGTCACATTGGTTGTGTGTTCGCTGGTCCGTGTGCATATTGCGCAATCGTATCGCTTAAAATGTGTGAGTGTGTGTTTGCGATTGTTTGCGGCGATTACTGGAGCTTTAATATTCCAATAAAATAAATATAAGTAGGGAAATCCGAGCATTATTGAACGGGCTCCTTATTAAGACATTCCAAACGCATTAAGTGCAGCAACGAGGGGGCTTTCTTTCAGCTAGAATGTGTGACGTATACACTTCAATTTCATGCCTATATAAGTCGAACTCGTAGACTCCAGCTCCGACTTTGGATGGTGACTCATCGTTGCCGGCTGACTGGCGCCCCATGCGATGTACACGCCGTGTAACAACGCAAGCCAAATACCAAAATAGTCTAGTCGCGGATGGTGGGGCAAAAATGTATTATTGCCTACTTTCTGGTGTTTTATATATACTTTTTTAGTCCTTTTGGTATCAATAATTTCTAAATGGAATTTGAATTACATCAAAAATACCAAATGAATTACGAAAACTACTATTTATTGAAAAGTACTTTTTAGCATATTTTATTGCACTGTTTCGATTGATATCACGCCCACAGTAATTTCTGTCTAGTTGTTTTCCAAGAGAGATTGATTTTTCGTCTGTCATAGATGTGTATCCTTTATATTACATATTTGTGATTCACCGATGACTTAATTTATCCCTAGGCAGGCTGTAGAGTGAGCTCTGAATGATTAATGAATTGTTTGAGATGTTAATGTGAAATAGTTGATTTCTATAAATGTCTGACAAATAAGATCATAGAAACACAAGATGAAATATGATGGTTTGTAGTAGTGAAATCTTGTTCTTTATTAATTTTATTTGAAAAACTTTTGCAACCGCAAATTGTCATTTCTGTCACTGAACAAAAACTAAACCAAAGTAAAATAAAACACATTTAGGTTTAACATCACACCTAAAGTAATATTTCTAAGTAAAACCTTTGTACCAGGCAAGGATATGCTAAAAAAAAAAACTTTGCCTAAAGAGGACGGAGTAAAGGAACCAAATGTTGATTGCTTGCGAATGGTTGATATATTCACTAGAAACAGAGTAGAAGGAGTTGACCATGACTTTTGGGTGACCCTTAATAAACAACAAGAAAACAAAGTTGCGCGACCTCTTTGTGCAAGGATATGTAAATACAAATAAATAAAGAAGTAAAGAAAAAAGCACTTAAAATATGCAGAAATGCCTTGTATAACTTTAATAATGTAATTATAACACAAAAATTTAAATCGAACACAAATTAAATTGTACATAAAAAATCACAGTTGCTCATAAATTTATTTTAACTATTCTGGGCTCAAACTGTTACCAAGTTTCAGATGCAAAAAGCGGGATGCTGAGTGCTTACCTGCTGGCAGAATACCGGGTGCTCGGCACGTATGGCAGAAGCACTGCATCACCGAGTCGCGAACTAATCCAATCAGCATGATGATGAGCTCTGTTTTCCTTCTTTGGCTAAGTAAGTGGTAGTGAAACTGGTAGTGGATGTCCGGGATATGTGTGGATTAATTGTTGGCGTTGCGTTTGCAATCAAATAATCAAATAGTAGTTGCACACGGGTGTTACTTTTGCGTTTCAACTCGGACTTTCGGGGGGCGGGGCAACCACTTGCTGCTGTATTGTATATTTGTGAATATAAAACTCGTAAGCAATTCAGCAGTTATGGATTCTTGGAAGGGTTTTTACGCGGCGTAATTTGTTTGTATTGATTTAGCTGTGACTACTTGTTGTTGTTGTGGTTGTTTTCAACGAAATCCTTTTCAAAATGGATCAAGGCACCGACGAAATGTAACGAACGAAGCGAACGACAAAGACCAACTAAATTATGTCGATGTTAATTTTTCAACAGTACGCGAACGACTGACAACCATGGCTGGCTTCGGCTCCGGCTCCATCGCTGCGCCGACGTGAGCGTCAGCGCCGTCTCAAGGCAAGGACGAAAAGCACATACAAAAAGGACAAGCCCCACAACGGGGGCGGTAAGCTAAACGCGAAAAGCAACTTAAAGAGAGAGAGAGTCGCAGAATGTGGGGAGCGTTACTGTTATTTTAGGGGTTGACATTCGATATTCTGCAGGCAGCCAAAAAAAGTTAACAAAAGTCTAAACTTGACCACAAATCAAATCTAAGGTTCACAATGGCTTAAATATTCTTATTCGCTGTCTGGTTTTAAACGTCTCATTTGGCTTAAAGTTACATGTTTTGCTTATTTATAAAATATACTGATTTCGATAAAGCCGATTTCGAATTTCGACGACTGCGCAGTGCGAAAATGGGGAGCAGCTTGATAGATAAGAGAGTGTGGGAGCTGGAGAGTGAGAGAGCAAAAACTGCATTGCATATAACCGGCTGATTTCATAATACCGGACTATTTGCACCTTAACCCAGAAGCAGGTCGAAAATATTCAGCCAAATGGGGAAAAATTATGTTGTTTTGAACATCACAAGGGATAACAAAATAATATTATAAAATTATTTAATAACACGACTATGGGATTCTAGCCGTACCCTGCATCTCTCTATATGTTTAACAAATTTTTTTCATTCCTCTGACTATTTTCATCTTAGCCTTTATTAACGTATATAAACTTACTTACAAAGCTTAATCATGACTTTAAAATGTGTAAACATTTGATTTCAATCTATTTTAAACTTTTTGACTTATACAAATGTATTTACCTTTTAGCCCAACTTGAAAATTGGAATTCTAAAACTTTATAAAAAAGTTTTCTAAACCGTCAGTTCAAAAATGCTTTACATTATTTTTTCAATGTTGGTTAAGGAACAACAACTTGCAACTGGCAATGCCGCAGACAGACAAGTGAGAGAGATTCGAAATACGTTTTCGAAGTCGAAAAACTATTAACTGCAATTAAATGAGACGCGCTAAAAATGTCCGAGAGAAAGTCACTGCTGAAGAGAGAGAGAGAAAAGCAGAGCAGCTGTCAAAGAACAATAAATAAAATGGCGAAGACTCAAAAAGCAGCCAAAAGCCGAAAACACAGAAAAAGCGAATTGGAAGTCCGGTGCAGTGTTGCCAATTTAGATGTTTTCCCACTAGGAAAAGCTTATATACAAACTATTGGTGAATAAATTGTACAATTTTGGAACAAAATGTACGCAATTTAAGTTTTTTTAAAACATTTTTTATGCATTACGATGTCACATTTAAATCCTGTTTAACATGGAGCATAAGCTGAATCTTTTTCTTTCAGTCTCATTTTTTCTGGCTTACTATACTAGATTATTTTAAGAGCTAGCTTAGCTTTTCTACGGCCCAAAGAGTTGCCAACACTGGTCCGGAGTCAGAAGACCGGAGTGTGAAGCTGGCGACGCGTCGGGTTCCGCTAGGAGGCAGGACACGGAAAGGGGACAAGGATATAGAGCGGCAATTTGAATAGCAGAACGGCGCCAGCTGAACAAACCGCACTTGGAGCCACCGATGAGTCACAATATGGCCCAAAAGAGGGAGAGTAAAATAGGCGAAGAGGCAGAGAGAGGCCCAGCGAAGAGGCCTGCCGGGAATTGCTTTTGTCCCTCCGTTTCTGGTTTGGTTTAAACAACAACAAAGTGTTGGGTCAAATACACGGAAACACACATCCAAAATGCGCCTGCAATAACAATAAACATAAAACGGGCTAATTTGCTTAGACTGGATCCGATAGTCACTGTCTAAAAATGATATTAGACAGTATTTGATCTCTTTTCAAAACCTTTAAAAGCAGTTATTTGAAGAAATGATTAATGATTTCATGGAACAATGAATTTCCATTGGGAAAGCGCTTACATAAATATATCGAGTGGAAATATATTAATATGCCCAATATCATATGAAAAATCTCATAAACTTTGTTAAATCGAGATAGATAGATATATGTATTTATATTATTTAAATTTTTTTCGCATATATTGATTTAAAACAATGTTAAAATATCGATATATATATAAATGTATGCATGTTTTTAAAGTATCGGTATACTCTTATTTTCTAGCTATTAACTTCAGGCTGATTAATTCTCCTTGTTCGCAAGTTTTCTAAAATATTAATAGCCTTTGCCAGATGAAGATGTCTACTTCACTCAGTGCGTTGCAAGCTTCCTTTCCAGACAAGAGATTCCACCAGTAAATTAAGAAAAATTTGGATTGACAATTATAATATAAACCCAATTTTATATAAACATACGAGTTACGCGAACTAAATGAGGAGAAGATACGAAACATGTATAATTAATAAAGTAAATGATTAAATGGTTTATAAGAGACCTAATCGACCCGAATTTCTATCAAATCTAAATAAAATATCTCCTTTAATGCAGTATATAGTATACATAACGGATCTATTGCAATTTCAGATATTATTTTCTTTTTAGGTTTTAAATACCTAAGTTTAAAAGTATTATATTTTTTAAGTTAATAAAGTCTCACTAGGTCTTTCGTATTAAATAAAAACCAACCCTTATCGTTAAACAGGTACACATATGTTCAGGTATATTTTCGATGCCTGTTGCAGACTTTTTTCGTCAACGTCTTTTTGTATGACTCACAGTCAGAGCCTTCCTGCCCCCACAACCACCCTCCAGACAATGTTGACTAAAAACAATCTTCACCGTTGCACAGTGGCTCATTTGACTCCCAGAAAGGGAGGATTAATAAGGGGCATGCTGTGTGAATAGGGATTATCTCTTCGTTATAAGGAGTCAACATACAAATAATTTTATTAATGCATGCGATTTGAATTTTCTATAATCATGAATGATCATTTGTTGTATATTTTGTTTTAAATATATAAATGTATTATTAAATATTTCATATTTTCATATTTTCGCCTTAGGTTTTTGAAAAATGTAAATGTCGGAGCTTTATGCTCGAAAAATCAAATACAACAATGTGTTGCTCTTTTTTATAAAAAGCCGACAAATTTTGTCAGTTTATTAACGTTCTACTTATTATAGTTTTTTTTTGTGCTTGCAAAAATAATGATTTGTGGAATTAATCCAAACATTTGGGGTCAAATACCCCACTGTGTACGACGTCTTCGTATTTGTAGTCTCGTCGTTGCAAAATGATACCGACAACCCCCAGGAGAAGTGCACCTACTAACCTCCCAGATCGGATTTCCAGCCCCCTTTCGTACAAGGAGCTAAGCCAAATGAACAACAGAGCAGCGGTTGAAGTTCGATTATACTGCAAGTACAAGTACACACCAGCATACAGACTGACTCTCAGAAGTGTATACATTTATACATATAGTGCACGCATTTACCACTTTATATTTAATTTAAAACTTCTTAGTTTCCTCTTCGTTTTTATTGTTGCCATGCTTGTGATGGGTTCAGGTTTTATTAAATTTTATTTGAATGTTTCTCTACTAAAAACAGTAGTACCTTTTAGAATTTTGTATATCAAATGTTTTCTATTATAGTGTTTAAGATTTAGCTGGTAGTTGCACCATAAAGTGACTTGCATATATTTTATACAAATTATATTTATATAAAATTTTTTTATATTTAATTTTTTCCCCCAAATGAATAAAAGTATTAGTCCAGAATTTCGTGGTATCATAAAAAGTCACCAAAGTCACTCGGTTTTTATACATTTTACACATTTTAACGGACTGCTCTTAAGTACGTCTTATCAGCACAACTTTCCCAATTCCAATGCCCTTCACCTCCTCACTACACTCTACATATATAACGAGAACTTAACGTGCTACAAATTTAATTAATTAAGAAGCTTGGCCAGTTTAATTGAAATTATTACACTTCTTGGTTGTTTATTTTATTAGGACTTAGGCTTAGTTTTGCTAAGGGTTGCCGGTTTGTTGTTCCCGTTGCTTGTTGTGCCGTACATCCGGCAAAAGCGCAGCCCGGAAACGGATAACTATGAGGGACTCGAGGTTGGGGACCTCGACACCATTTTACACACCTACAGGTATGAATAAAAAATCAACATCCTCATGAGATTTCAGTTGAAGATGCAGGACGTGTCCGGAAACAGAAAGGGAAGCTGCCGAGCGGCAAGAATTTAGCAAGCAGTAAAGTATTTTCAGCTATAGAAACACTGGCCATAAAAGTTCTTTAAATGTTCCACCTTCTTCGTCTGCACTACGGTTGACCATACAAGAATAGGAGTCAGTGCTATAATTTCTGCTACTATTCGCCGAGCATTTACCCTGTGTTAGGGTAGTGTTTTTAATATATTTTCAAAACCTTTAAAAACTCTTCGGATAGAAATGAACATTTGTTTAGTTATAAAGAAATAGCCACCACCTTATAGTATTTTGTACAATCTTAGTTTCAAGACCAACTATCGACCAACGCAACTGCTTGTAAACACGTCACCCATTACGTGATATGCGTTCCATACCGTGCTCGGTGCCCACACAT
>JAEIHY010008301.1:0-28457 GCA_018904565.1 Drosophila tsacasi | reverse complement strand
CACTCTCTGCATTAAAGCTCAGATCGCATCTTTGCTTTCCTGCTCTCATCCCGCCAGTTGTGATCTCGGGCGAATCAATGAGTCAAATTGAGTGGCGAATCAATGAGTGACTTGATGACAATGTCGCGATGGTTCAATATTTTATTTCAGCCTAAAAGATGCACAGTTATACTGAACTGAAAAATACAAAATTCATCTCACGTGCTTTTCAAACTGCATAATTCGATTTGCACTTCGGCTTGAAAAACTGTAAGCTCACCCCCAAAAGTAAGCAATATGTTGCTTTTTAGTTCAGCCTAAAAGATGCACCGATATACTTTAAAAATACCCAAAAATTTGGAAAAAAAGTAAACAAATTTATTAACAACACAATTATTGGCAAAATATAAACAAATAAAAATATTTATTATATTTTTAATAAAATAAAATAAAATTAAATTACCATAAAAATGTTAATGTTGTCAGAGAGTTATTGCTGTTGCATGAAAGTGTGTTTATATCAAGCACGAAGTCTATATTTGGGACAGCTTAAAAATAAAAATAAAAATTAACTCCAGCTAAAGGGACAATACATGGCAAACTTCTGGGCTTAGTGCAGGGGTTAGTTATTAATATTCCAGTGCCGCCTTAGCTCTGGTCGCTTACCATAAAAAGAAGCTCCGCCGAGGAGCCGGAACTGCTGTTATCCTCGTCCTCGGCCGGCTCATCGTCGTCCACCGACAACTGGGACATCTTCTTCTGGCGCCGGCCGAGCGGCAGGACCAGGGCGGAGGACGAAGCCGTGGATGCCGGTAGCGTTGAAGACGAGGATTTCTGCTCGATGGAGCGCAACTTGAGCTGCAGCTGCGCAATGATGGCATCGCGACGCCGCACCTCGCCGGCCATGCTGGAGAACTGGGTCTCGAACTTGGAGTGCATCTCGTTCATGTGCGTCTTGATCACGTGATTGATGCCGCTGAGGATCTGATTGAAGTAGTCCTGCGCCTCCGGGAAGCCTTTAAGATTAAGATGGGGCACGGTTAGTGGGCAATCAGAGGATAGGCTAAGCAGGGTAGTCGGGGGAGTGGGGATCTGGAGCACAGGACATACAGGTTACTTCTGTGTTTGACGTGAGTTTAGCATTTACGGTGAGAAAGACATTCAGTAATTATTTTTCGAGAGTTCAACTACATCGAATATTCAAGTTCAATGGCTGTGGGTGTAAAAGCGTTTTTTCTGTTGGCACTACATGCTATATACTTGGATATAGCTCCACGGATGTTCTGGTGTTGTCCGGGACAAAACAAAGTTGTACTTTTGGCTTCGAGGGACACCGAAGACGAAGACTGTAGGTAATGCCACTGCAGATGATGGGAAATGGGGAGTATATAGGACCAATAACTACTTCATTTTTGAATATGGTTTTATTTGCAGTGACATTACTCATCAGAATTGGTTATTATTTCTTTGATTATTTACACATTCTCATTCCCATTGTCATTAACATTACCATTGTCATTACCAATAAGCATTACCAATACCATTATCATTACCATTATCAACAAGTGTGCTCCATCAAGGACTCAGCTCGAATCTCTAAATATAACACTTATTTACATGATCAAGTTCTTCTTTTTTTCAAGGGTTCCTATTTACAAAAGCTTTGTTACATGCTCGGGAAATACTCTCAGGCTCTGTCCATTCCATTGCTGATCCTGGCACAGTTTTTATATACAAAAACTCGGGCTTGAAACCTTGAATAGTGTGGAGTTAGCACACAACAAAAGAGCTTGGCCTTGGGCGGGGTTTGTATATACATACATAGTTAGGATTACTTGTGAATTAAGCATTAAACTCTGTTTAAACCATGACATAAACATAAAAGCTGATAATGATGGTTAAATATATCCAACACAAGGTTTAGGTTTAGAATGATTGCAAACATGACAGCGGTTGCACTGCAGCGTGATTCTGTGATTCTTTAAATTACATATAGTAATTATTATTTAAACACTTTAAGAAACCTTTTAAAAATACTTTGAATAGATTAATAAAAGAACGAGAAGCAAGGCTGGAATTGCAGCCGCTGCTACGTTGACGAGTTAAGACATGATTTCAAGACATATGTACAGATTTTAGGCGTTTCCTTCATGCGAAGAAGAGTTAAAAAAATGCAATTTAGATTTAATTTTAGTTAGTTGTTAGTTTAGTTTTGAGATCGATTAATTTGTAATAGAAATGTAGAGTTTAAGAGAGTTTCAAAGCGAAAGCAAAGCGAAGAAAGAGTGTGTGTTCAGGGAAGACCAAATAAAGAATAAGATGCGTAAGGAGCATGTATATTTTTTTAATTAAATGTATATTTTACGTTTGCTTCATATATTTTGTATCTATGTATTATATTCTATATTCTGGTTCCGCTAGGGCGTTACGCATCTTATTCTGCATGTCCTGCATATTAGAAAGTGTTTGTGCTTGTTTGTGACTCCCAGACATGCACAAGTGTTGATTGTTCGAGTGTTTGGATGTGTATACAGAGGTATGTGGCGTTGGGATACAGATTTATTGCTCAAATAGATATAGCGTGTTGTATTTATAAAGAATATTTCGTTTTTGGGAGTGACAAGCGATGCTTTGCTTTGCGTTACGTTGCTCTTGTTCTGGTTAGCGTTTCGGTTTCTGGTTTTCTGATGGTGGGGTTGCTGTGAGTTACGATCTGAAGCGGATATATTTACCTTCGTGATGGGGCCCTGGACCCTGTCCCAGTCCCTGCCCCTGTCCCAGGCCCAGACCCATCGCACTGGTCGTGTTCTGCCTGAGCTGCAAATTCAAATTCAAATCTGTGGTGGTGGACTGAGCGTGGAACTCGCTCTGCGATTTCGACTCCACGATGTATGATGCCGTTGCCGAAGCGGATGCGGATTGCGTTGCGGAAGCGGATGTGGGGGAGGAACCGGAAGCGCCGGACGCTGAGGCGCTGCCAACGCCAGCAACGAGTCCGCCATCGCGCTCGCGAAACTGCTGCCGCTGGCCGGGATTGGGGCGCAGCAGCTCGAACGCGAAGCTCTCCTGCGGCGAATTCGTGGGCGTTACCAACGTCAACGTCGGCGACCAGACACTCGTCTCGCCGCCGCCCGTAACCGTGGCCGTTGTGGGTGCCGGTGTGGGTGCCGTTATCGGAGCCGGAAACGCTGCTGAAATCGGAGACGGAAGACCGCTGACCGGCAGCGGAAGCGGATACGTATACGCACTGTTGGCCGCGCGCGAATTCGGATTAGGAGTAGGAGTGGGAGCAGTGGTGCTGGCACCCGGTACATCGGTACCAACAAGGCTAACAACGCTATTATTATTAGTCCCACCGCCGCCGAAGGGATACTCCTCCTTGGCACTGGCGGGCGGGCTGGAAAGAGTGGAATGGAAGGTTACACTCTTCAAGAGCTTACTGTGCCTAGCCACGTACCCTTCCACGGTGGGCTCCGCGGGCAGCCCCTGACCCTGTCCCAGTCCCAGTACCAGTCCCAAGCCCTGTCCCTGCACCGGCCCCTTCGCACTGCTGCTGCTGCTGCTGCCGTTGTTGTTGTTCGTTGCTGCTCCTGCTCCTCCTGGCTGGATCTCCTCCTCCTGCCCGCCGTTGCCCGGGCCCTTCTGCAGCTTCTTGAGTATGCTCTTCAGCTTGCGCCGCTCCAGCGTCTCATTGGACTCCGGGCTGAGTGGCAGCGGTACGTACTGCAGCAGCTGCCTGGAGTTGCTGTCCGAGGCAGAAGCGGAGGCGGAGGCTGAAGCGGAGGCCGAGGCCGATGTGTTCGTGGATATCGAGGTGGAGGTGGAGCTGGTGGTGGACTCATAGGTGCTGAGAAACTGTGAGTAGATGCCGGAGGTGTCGCTGTAGCAGCGATACAGCGACTCCGTGATGGGCACCCGGCTATCCGGGCCGGACTTGGAGCAGTCCAGGCTGAAGCTGCGCGTCTGGAGGGCTCGCTCCAGCTCGGCCAGCTTCTGGCGCTCGTTGAGGATCTTCAGGCGCTTGACGAAGGGCAGGCCACAGTACTCCGGCGACAGATCGAACACGCTCTGGTAGAGCTTCCTTCGCCCGCCATTGCCGCCCAGTTCGGATAGTTCGCCGTCGGGCAGGTGCTGCTCGGGCTTCTGCAGGCGCAGGCAATCCCGCCGGGCGGCGGTGGCGGCCCCATTGGCCGCCGTCCCCATTCCCAGCTGGTTGAGCTCCCGCCGTTGGCCACCGGCTCCCGACGAGCACGTGGTGCTGGAGGAGCTGTGGCCATGCTGGTGCGTTCCATGGTGATGGTGATGGTGCCGCGGCGAGCGCGAGCTGCTCCTGGCGCTGTGATGGCGCTGCGGCGGCCGCGGGTGCGGCTCCATCTGCTGCGGTATGTTGCTCAGCGAGTAGTTCTTCAGCGGCGTCCCGGGCTCGTCCGTGGGCGAGCAGTTGGTCAGGCTGGTGTAGCTGGAGGACATGAGGGTGGCCAGCTTCAGCTTGGACCAGGGCTTGATGGGTGTGCCGTCGGTGTCCGTGTCCGACTGCATTGGCGGCGTCGTGCCCATGGCCATACCTATCCGGTGGCCCGGCGGCTTCACCACCCTCTTCGATATGGTGGCTATGCCAGGACCGACCGCTCCCCCCAGACCCATTCCCATGCCCAGGCCCAGACCCGCTCCAGCCGCGATTGTATCCTCGTGCTTGGCCACCAAGGCGAGCGACTTGGGCGGCTCCTTCTTGGCAATGGCCCCGGTACTTGGACCCGGCGAGCAGCTGGACATTCCACCGCCCTGCAGCTGCTGGATCTTCTGCTTAAAGGACACCTTCATGATGGGCTTGATCTGGGCCACCGTCAGCGATTGTCCTCCCGGTGTGGTCGAGCTGGAGCTTCCGTTGGCTCCGCCTGGGACTCCCATCCCTGAGGCAGAGGCTCCTCCGAAGTGCGAATCGATCTTGCTGCTTATATTGGGCGGCGTGTTGACCTAGGATCATCGAGGATTTGGGTCAAGGATTAGAGAAAGAGAGATTGATGAGCACGTTAATAGGTGAGGATCAAGGGGCGACGGTTAAGGCGCCATTATCCCACGCTCCCTTTAAGCAAAGCTTTAACGGGAGAATAAGACTTAATTTATTAATTTTACATTTCTTTTAGATACCGGCTTTAGTTGCTAATTTTTAGTACCAACCGTGACTGGTTAACAGGCGGTTGCACTGCCTTAATCTCCAGTTAAGTTGACTTATTTCATTTTGGTAATCCAGAGGGCAAGGTAACCCTTTTCACAAGACTCTCAGTTAAGTTAACAGACAGTTTTCAAAGCTCTATGTTTAAGTTAGGATTACAGAATGTAATTTCTTTGAAATTTATGTGATTTTAGGACTTAACCAGGGGTTAAATATCCCTGACACTTAAACGTTAATGGAACAATAAAAATCGAGCCACGGTGAAGAAGTATTCCTTACCCTCTGGTTACGTTTCAAGATTAACTTAAGATTTATTCAGCTATTCCCTGACTAACCCCCCGTTAAAGTTAACTAGAGGTTAGGCAAAATGGCTGACAGAGTAATAAGTTTAAGGATATTTTTTCTCGGGGGATTTTGTGATTTCTATGAGATATTTTCGGTTTCGGTTACTACTTTTGGTTACGAGTTATTTGTACTTTTCTTTTGTTTTTTTGTTTTTCGATTTAATTTTTGCTTTACCATGACGACGCCGGGTTCGGCGGCGTTGGCCTGCGGCTCGTTCTTAATTTTCAACTGCTGCAGTCGCTGGATCAGGGGAAAGCCTTCGCTGAACTCGCGTTCGGGCTCCTCCTGGATCGATTCCTGCGGCGATAACGTACACGTTACATGTGAGTGAGGTGGAGATTTCTGTGGTGGTGTGGACTTAACAGCTCGCTCTTCGCGATCCTAGTGCAAGACACATAAAGACACATACAAAACTACTGTTTAGGAGCTGGGGATTAATTACATACAACACGAATTTCAGGGTCTCGGATCGATTAATCGATAGCTAAACGATAGCAAAACGTAAGGTGGAAACGATAAATGCAAATTAAAAGCGATGAGATGTCAATGGGTGTCCTACAGTAATGCACTCTGGGATCTCTATATGTACATATTAATATATATAGCACATATGTATCTCTAAGGCGAGAGCTCCTGCTGCGTTCGAAAATCAAAAATGGTAGAAGAGTCACACAGGTAATATTCACTAAAGCGGAAGCAGGGGAAACACTATGGAAAGCATCTAGTAAGGCTCGAAAAACAGGCGCCAGTTCTATGAAGGAGTCTCTGTTTTAGAAATTAACTGATTTCTGTTGCCTGCAAGTGTGTGGGGGGGTTAATTTTTGAATTTGAATGTGAAATCTTCTCTCAAAGAAGTGTTCATAGTTCTTCCTACATATTTTTTGCATTATTTATTTTGTTTTCATTTTTTTTTTCCAAAAGCTTTAATTGCGGAACGTGCTGGATTGCAATGATGAAGAAGATCGTCGAGGCTAGCACACTGATCTTATGTGGATTTTTTTTTTGTTTGGGTGCACTAACAACTTGTACAAACTGCATTACAATGATTTCGAAACAATGTACACAATGCCAGAGTCAGAGTCTGTGTTGTGTGTGTCTAGAGTGAGCCACTAGAGTAATTAATTAATTCATATTAATTAATAATTATTAATATTAATATACTGGAATGGGTGGTACAGTGTTCGCCAGTGGGAAACTGTCATTAGGGTGACTTTGAGGCCTTTATTTTCCTTATTGAAAACCTATTTAAATTATTTGTTTTTTCTAGTTCTAAGCAAAACTGGAATTCCCCCGAAATGATGCTAGGAAAAATAGGATGTGAACATCGAAAATATCTTAAAATTCCCCTTTACATTTTTGTTAAGTACGAAAATTAATCTCTAACTTGAATCTATTTAGTGGTTATAGTTTTACAAGTTGGCTTCCATGTTGTCTTTAGTTGCATAATACACCTAAAAGACTTTAAATATGAGGGAACTTAAATCGATATTTATCGATATCCCTTTAAAAAGAACCTAACTTAGCCAAAAAGATCTGCACTTGGTTAGTTTTTACTTGGCTTATATAATTGCATATTTAGTTTCAAAAACATTCAAAAATGAACTTATTCTTTAGTATTTTTGACAATTTTAAGTATGCATATTTTAGATACTTTAAATCGATCTTTATCGATTTGTTTAGTTGTTCCTTTTTCCATTGTATGAGAGCTAAACATAAAACTTAGCCACAACCAATGAATGCTTTCATTTCAAATGAGAAAACTTGGGAGCTGTAATGGTATTTATATCGGAAATAAATCGGATAGAAAGTTCCGGAAATTCCCTTAAAATTTATGAATTTCGTTGCCCCCTTAGCAGTTCCCTTTTCAGATAACACTCTCAAGCTCCATTCCAGTTAATCAATTTTTTGTTGTCTTCGAACAGGCGGCTTTTCCGACTCTGTGCTGTAGTGTGTGTGTGTGTGTGTGAGTGTGTTGTTTTTCCATCTGTCAAGCTCTTCATTCACTGCTCTGTGTGTTTGTCTGTGGGTCTTGTGGGAGAAAAACCATTTAAAGCCATTTCCAGTTGGGGGGGAAATGTGAAAATGCGAAAATGTGGCAAAATGTGTGTGTGTTTTTTGGATGTCAAAACGAAAGTCGAGCAACGGTGAGCGAATGTGTTTGAGTATGTGGCTGTGGGCGTGGGTGTATAACCAGGAGAGCTGTGGTTTCCGGTGACTTGGTGGCCTGTGCCCATGGCAGGGCCCCGCCTCTCACCTGCTTCTCCTTGAGCAGCCGCAGGCGCTGCAGCAGCGGCAGCCCGGCGCCAATGGGGCTCGGGGTCTTGTCGTGCAGCTCGTCCTTGGCCTCGGCGCTGTCCGCATCCTTCTCGTCGGATCGGACGCGGGACATGCGCTTCAGCATGATCTTGCTGCCGCGCGGCGATGTGTTATGCAGTGGCTGCATCTCCAAGGACTCGTCGCTCTTCCTCGAGGTCCTGGAGGCGGGGGAATATTTGGAAAACGTTAATGTAATGGAAGAACAAATATAATTTAGAATGGAAATAAATAGGTGAGCAAGGACGAGTTAAATAAAGGGGGAAACTACTCCAAGCCTAAATACTGTGCATAAATCATATTAATTACTGATATAAGCAGACAACTCACTCCCACCTGGACTTCTTGAGCACGTTGCGGAACCCCTTGACGTCGTGCTTCAGCTTGTCCACGATCTTCTTGGAGGCACTGTTCTCGCTGCTGTCGCTCTGATGCACCTGCCCCTGGTGGTGCCCCTGGTGGCCCTGGTGGCTCTGGTGGTGGTGCGGATGGGCGGCTGCGTAGGCGGCCGCCTCCTTCTCGCTCTGCGCCTTGGCGTACTTTTTGTTCACGCAGCGAACCTCCATCAGGCGCTTGCGGCCCAGCGTCTGCAGGATCTCCTGGGCATCGGGATAGTCCTTCATGGCGGCCAGCACATCCTCGCGGGAGAGCGAAAAGAGCTCCGAGTAGCCCACGGACCGAACATCCGCCGTGCGTCTGTGGGAAGGATACACAGATGAATTTACACACATTTAATATTCCCTAAAAGACGGCCGACTCACTTGTTCAGCCCATCCAGATTGAGTATGCCGATCTCCCCAAAAAAATCACCCGCCTTCATGGTGGTCAGCACCTTGCCCGTCTCGCTGAGCACCTCCAGGATCCCGTCCGCAATGATGAACATCTCGCGCGCCACCTCGCCCTTGCGGCAGATGGAGTCGCCCGGCGTAAAGATGTAGGCCTTCATCTTGAGCACCAGATCGTGGAGGAACTCCGGCTGGCACTCCTGGAAGATGGTCACCTTCTTCAGCACACTGAGATTGACATGTAAGGCCAGTTCGGTTTTCAGCTTGTCGGGGAGCAGGCCCAGGGCCGTGTTGATGTCACCGCCGCCCTGTATCCTGCCGCGCGACCAGCTGTAGTCGTACCAACGCAGCACGCGGCGCTTCATGCCGCCGGGCACCTGCGGGGATATATAGTAAATCGGCTATAGTAGGACGTGATATATTTATATATGGGAGGAGGCACCTTGTGGTGGCGCATGTAGGTCTTGGCCCCGTCCAGCAGGCGCTCGAACTCGAGGCGATTCGCATTACGGTTCGTTATCACATTGCCCACCTGGCCGACGATGGTCGCGAATATAAAAACACCAATCAAATAGCTAACGATCGTAAAAATATATCTGTGAAGAGGGAGAGAGAAGGGCGCACAGGTGTGGCCATCAATTAGCGGGGCGCACTCCAGGCAGGATGTAGGAAGTGGTTAGTGGGACAGAGAGACAGAGAGCGAGGGTGTTATGCTTAGAGCACTTTCTGAATTATCTTTAATTGTAACGTTCTTTTAAATCCTTGAAAATATGCCTTGATTTGGGATATAAATTGACAACCATTGCTTTACACATTGTAATCCCACCTTCATTCTTTTGCAAAACACTCTATTTAATTGTTTATAAACAAACCCACCACTCGCTCTCTCTCTCTAAAACACTTTCTTCGTCTTGCAAGCTCAATCAAAGTTTTCGAAAGTCCACAAAATGTTGTGTTTGCAATAATATTATTTCTTTTGGAAGTGAGCCAAGGGCACAAATATCAATGGAAATGTTCAAGGCTGTCGCACGCTTTCGAAAACTTTGATGCCAAACGCTTTTATGGGTGCAGGGCAGAGTTTGCAACAGATCGACTTGAGGAGTTAGAAAACTAGAACGCCAAGGAATCCGAATCGGTGGACAGCCCCCAAACAAATTGCATGATATTCGCTCGATTTGATTGACCTTGTTACGTAGTTGGTTTATTAGTTAGTCGGTTGGTTAGTGAGTTATCTAGGCTAGTCTCGTACCCATAGCTAGAGCCGAACTGGAGCAGTCGCGACTTGATGCCTCGCCTAGGTATTGATCGTGGGCCGTCCACCGAAAAGTTCGGTCTGATTGGTGATGGTTAATGGGTGATTAATTAGTTAATTATTTTAAATAATAGTTATTAGGAGCCCTCCCTCGCTGGAGATTTAAAATCATGTAGGCTTTAGGTCTAAAGGTATGCCACATTTTACTTGGCATATCATTAAGGCCTGCATGATTTCAAGTGATTTTTCCAGATATTTCTATTAAACACTCACTCCGCATTCGTCTCCGGCGTGGGCAGGTCCCCGATGGTCGTCAGGGTCAAGGTCGACCAGTACAGGCTGCCCAGATACTTGCGCGTCAGGGTCGCATAGTCCCCGGGTCGATATGGATACACCCAATCGCCCTGTAAGTTAAGGGAATTGGGTTAAACGAGTCTAAATATATAGTGTAAATGGGTTTCAACACTGCAACACATGATCGTGTTTTCATTTCCCTTCATTTAACTACAGAATGAACATTTCTCTTACCTGAAAACCCTCCGCCTCGGAGAGTAAAAAATAGAAACAACCGAACCAGTGTGCCAGTATTAACAGGATATGAATTAGGTTAACAACGCGCCATAAATTTGGCCAAACTGTCCTACTCTCTACGATGTAATAAAATCTCACAGATCGATAAACCTGCCGGGGTTAATTGGGGAAAGTTCAGGGTACGTGGGCATCAAGTTGAAAGTCCGTGAACTCACTTTAAAAAAGCGCGTAAAACGCAAGAGCGGATGTGTGCCCATCTTGAGCTGCAGCAGATCCAATGGTATCAGCGCTATCATATCGAAGATGAAGTCGCGCGAGTGTACATAGTGGCAGGCCAGCTTCCTGTCGTCGTATACCTGAGGGATAGGTCGATGATAATGATTGGCAAATACGAATTTCATATATAATTTCCAATTAAATATATAAAATTATAGTAAAATACAAAATATATAAAGCAGGGAGGGCTAACAAATATCGATACACATCGGTTTGCATAATGCCGCAGCTCGATATAAGGTTCGATAATTTATTTATATTTTACATGGATTGTTGCAATAGAAAATATCAGAGTGCGAAGTGCTTTTAACATAGGTATGAAATTTCTTATTAAGCCAAGTAATATACAATATATTGCAATTTCAATCAATAAATGTTCGAAAACTTTGCAGATCTATCAAAAACAATTAGAGCATCGCATGAAAAACCTAATTTAAATTAATTCAGAATGATTGCTCATATTTTAATGATTTATTTCCCAGAATTAATTGATTTTAGCATAGATACGATATAGTATTAGAGTTAATCGACTTCAAAGTAAATATATCGAGCGTTTCTTTATCGATTACTTATAGATATGAATAATTTCAACGATATCAATCAAAATAAAATATATATAGCAATAATCACAGGTAATATTGACCCCAATATTTTCATTATTTAATAAATTAGTTTAAAAAAATCCCCTTCAACTCATGTACATATATCAATCAAAAGAATCCCCTCGAATTCGATATACCACTGCAAATGTCAACCCTCAAGACAATCCAAATTCGTATAAATACCGAATGCCATTTAATATTCAATCGATACTCACCATCAGGCCCTGCTCCAGGTAGCCTGTGCGTAATTGAACTATTATATCTAGGATAAATACAACATCTGTCATCGAGTCGCAGATGAGCCAGAACGTGGGCACAGCTTGCTGTCCGGGAATAGCGCCAGAATTAAAAATGAGAGCGGATGTTACGTTCAATGGTGGAAGGGAGGGAGCAGCACACAGCGGTGTGTGCTCTTTTCGGGTCTATTTTTACGGCCAGGTCAAGGGTAATTAAGCGGCGAATGCAGTTGACAACTGCAAATGCGGGACTACTCTTGCGGCCGGGCCAAAGGTCAAAGTCAACAGGACTCATCCAGCTCTAATCTGATGGCAAACAGCAGCAGCTCTAACCAAAAACAGAGCTAACTGGGCCATAAACAAACATTTGCCCAGGCCGCCCGACTGCGTGTCTTATAATTGAGTCATTACAAGGCAAAGACCAGGAGCAAACAGATAAAAAAGCGGATAATTTCGTCGGTCACACGAGCAGGTGTCGACCCGGGGACTCCCCTGTCGTCCTTTCACGGCGGGAACTGCCGTTACCAACCGAAACCCTTTCGGCGCGTAATGACAAAAGGGTGTTGGCTTACACAAAGGACGAACAAAGGTCCTTCCAAGGGAAAATGCGAAATGGAAGTCACAATGAAGGAAGGGGAAGGCCTGAGACAGGGGAAAAAATAGAAAAGCGTGGCAACAAGATAAGCCGCTGCCCCAGCCGCCACCACACTTACCTGCAGCTCGGGAAAGCTCTGCCTCACAATTAGGGTCCATAGGTTATATAGAACACATACAGTTAACATCATTAACCAATAGAAGTAAAAATTCTCATCTGGATTAACGACGGATCGTCGTTTCTGCAGATAGCGTCGCCGTCGCTTAACACTCTTGTCGACGTCACCGGAGGCACTTTCTGAACCCGTGTCTTCAACAGTTTCCTGTTTTTTAAGCCGTAATAGTTAATCGTATATATATAATATTTATGATTCAGTTAAATTATCTCATCTGACCTGTGTTTCGGGTATCTGTCTAGTCGAGAAACGCTTCAGGAAGGAGTCTTCGCGCTTGAGCGGTGGTTTCTTCTGTATCGCCGATGAGATCTGCACGGTGGTGCGCAGCTTCATCCAGCGCTGGTTCGATCGCGTCCTGTTTTTAGTTGTTTTTCGGGGAAGATTTGCACAAACGGAGATGTAAGTATAAATAGGGAATGCTACGGCTAGGGGTTCTTGAGAAGAGGGGGCAAAGGGATTGTCTCACACAAACAAACTACGGTTAGCTACCAACTAAAATCAGTTACTTGAAGGATAGGGGCGGGGGTTTGAGGCAACTGAAGACAGATCATTGCTACTAAGCGTGCGCTCACGTTACGGGTGGTGCCTTATAGAGAGAGAGAGCTTAATCACTTACGTAACACGAAACATCAAACACTTACGCTAGTTGGTTACGGTTAACGGATTACGAGTTACGGGTTACGGTTTACGGGTTACGGGTTACAGGTAACGGGTTACGGGCTACGCAATACGAACTATGTTACGCATACTTAGTGGCAAGACGGGCTTGGGGGGAGAAACCCAAAGGACCGTAACGCAAAGGCAGGCAACGGTAACGTTAACGCTAACGCTAACAGTAACAGTAGGAGTAACAGTAACGGTAACGATTAACAGCAACAGACTAAGAGAGGGAAAGAGATAGAGGGGCATGCAGAAATACATACGTAAATAGTTGTGGCCAGTCATCGATACTTCCATTAATCTACAAATGATACTTATCGAAACTGATAGATGTGCTAGGGGGGCGCAAACGAAATCAACTCAAGCTCAAATCGAATATAGAATCAAATGTAATCAAACGAAATCACAATCAGAGGCGTTATGCAATCGACGGGAAATGAGGAAAATTGCAATTGGAAAACAATTTGAGCAGCAGCAATAGCAGCAGCAGCAGCAGCAGCAGCGAGACAGAGACAGACCGAGAGCGAAAGGGAAAACCAGAGAGATAGTGACAGGGAGTGTGAGAGAGCGAGAGAGAAGGAGAGAAAGAGCGGGGGGGAAAAAGTGGCCAAGAATTTCCCGCTATCGATATAAATAGCTCTTGGCGGCAGCGGCGGCCTTGGGTTTGGGTTTGGAAAAGTGTTAAACTGTCTGCCAGGTGTTTTCTTTTTTCTTTTTTTGGGAAAACCAAGGAAAGCGAGCAAAAAAAATTACAAAAACTGAGAGCTCGCTTTTCTCGAGGTGAAGAAAAACCGCTTAGAGGAATCTGAAACCGAAACTAAAAAGTTGTTTACAATTAAAAGCAAGAGAACAAAAAATTAAAACGAATCCAAAAAGATGATGCCCCGGCAGACCGAAGCTAGGGATACTCCTGCCCCCCGGTAAGGGTGTATAATCCGACGTGGAACTGATTCTGAGCTAATTCTGTAGATGTTCATTAATCACTAACAAAGCTTAAGACAGGCAAGGGCAAAATTATGGGGAAAACCATTTGATTTTCTCATCAATTAAATATTAAACAAAATATTATTAAACATGGTATTTAAAATTAAACAAATTTTCCATATAAATTTTCAATAAAAAATTCAAGCTGCAAGCTTAATTCAAATGTTTTCCAGTGATAATAAATGTTAACTTTGCTTTTATAATTATTATCATAATAAAAGTCTTTGAAAAATCAAGAAAAACTAGTTTTCTGCCTTAAATTCTTTTTAGTTTTTTTAATATGTCACACATAAAAATCAAATGGTATACACAATATAAGTATATGAAAATATAAATATTTGGATTTAAAAAATAAGTAAATAGTACAGTAATCACCAATATTCAAATAACATTTTCAGCCAAAGTTTGAATGATATTTTCTCTGTTCATATTTCACTTTTCCACTGATTTTGAAGCTTTAATTTATATTTATATTAATTATATCAGATTAAATGAAAAATTTGTTTATTTTTAATAAATAAAATAAACTATAAAGCCACTGAACTTTTCTCCACTGAGAGGTAAATAATATTTCCCTCAGCTGGCTCACTTGAATAACGTCCTGATTTATGGTGTTCTCAGTGTTCCTTCTCACCGCCTGGCATCATTTATAATGCTTAAAATGTTTCAAAAAAAAAAAAAAAGGAAACAAAAAATACGTAAATAATACATATACACAAAAAATTGAAACCGTCATCAATCAGTAGTGATTGTAATTTATGTACTTTTAAAACACACAAACCGGACAGGCGGACGACAATTACCATACGATACTCCAGCGAGGTTGGGGTGACGGGGCAAGAGTATAGCTAAGCACTACGAGGACGAGTATATACGAACTCGATCTAGGACTAGATCTACGAGGGACACAGGGACAGGGGGACTGTGACTGGGACTGGGACCGGGACGGGGATGGGGTTTACCACTTTTTTCAACTTTTGCTCAAGCCGCGCTCAGGGTCGCCATTCAATCGTCTGTTCTGCTATAGCATCTAGGGTACTGGGTTTGATTCGATTTGATTCGGTTTACATACAATATATATAGTATATGGGTTTGTATGTACAGTTCAGATATTTGGTTTTTAGTTTTTGGGTGATTTTTGCTGATGCATTAATTGGTTTGCTTTTTTGCTTAATTTATGCACAGTTATTGTTCGCATTCGGCATATCAAATGTTTCATACGGTTTAGGGCTTGCTTTTTTGGTTTTATGGTTTTAATTCGTCTCCTCAGAGGTTATTTGGGTTTTTTTTTGGCTAGATTTCATTGTTTCTATATATTTACAGCGGTGGCTAAGTTATTACGCATACGTCGTGTGGTACACGATGAGGTACGAAAAACGAAAGCGATTGGTAGCAATGCAGTTTTAGCTAAACGAAAGACAAAACCAAAGGAAAACAATGATAGCTATAGGTGTATACTGTGGGTGTGGGTGTGTGGGGTGTGTGGAGTGTGTGGCCTGTGTCCTGTGTCTCCTTGTTGGCTTTTTACAGAGTGTACTTGGGTGTACTTGGTTGTACTTGGGTGTCTTTGGTGGAAGTGGGAGCTGCGGCTTTGGACCTGCTCAAAACCCTCTACTCGCTATTACTTATATAAGTATGTAATACATATTTGGCATGTGTTGTTGGTAAGTAAGTATATATGTGTTTCTGTTGCTGCTTTTTGCGGCCTATTCAAATGCAAAGCGCGCGCATGCCGAGATCATCCTTATCAACGGCCATCATCATCATCATCATCATCATCATCATAATCGCAATCATAATCAAATCAAAAGCAGAACAAAGCTCGTTATGTTTCTGTGTGAGTGTGTGTGTTCTGTGTTTGTATTCGTTCAAGTGTGTGTGTGTGTGTGTGCAGAGACAAAACCGAGAAATCATAAGGAACGCAAGAGAATAAACTTACCAATCGGAATCTGGATCTGAAGCTCCATCTCCGATACGCGATTTCCTAAACGAGTTTCGAAAGTTTTTCATTTTCATTGTCATTGTTTTGTTATTGTTTTTGTTTTGTTTTTGTTTTCTTTTATTTATATTATATATATTTCGATTCTATTTTCTATTGGCTATTTTCTATTCGCTATTTCCCGGTTGATATTGTTTTCCCGGGCTTAGCATATATTTTTGTTTTGTATTCATTTTGATTTAATTTGTTGTGTGAGTCGTTTGATAGAAAAAGATAAATATATATATGAGGAGTATATATATTTCCGCACAAAGAGCGACAGAGAGTGTGAGAGAGATAGATATAGAGTGAGAGATAGAGAGAGAGAGAGAGAGGGGGCAGAGGGATGGCAGAGACAGATACGCATACATATAGGGGCTTTTTTGGCCGCATTTCCCGCATTTGCCGGCGTTAACCCATGGCTAGCCAGCCGCCCAACCACCCATTTCAGCCAAGCGGAAAAAGGCTTGCTGCACGATAAGATTACCCCGCTCACACACACACTTATACTTTTATATACATACTACATTGGAGATATTGTAGCAATGTGCGTGGGGCTGACCCCATTGTTGTTTTGGGGTCAGCTGAGCCATTTGTGGACTTTCGATTTAATATAAATTGAGAATGAGCTTGTTAGTTTTGGCGTTTCCCAATTTCTCTCGCTTCTTCGATTTCGTTTTCGTTTTCGATTCGATTCGATTCGTCTCGATTCGGGTTCAGGCTCGGGCTCCGGCTCGAAAAGGTTAAAGAGCCGGGCCCCGGGTATTAAATGGCCTTCTTTATTGCACCACAAATCATCCAGCGAAATGTTAAAGGACTCTGCTGTTTGTTCAGCGTGTGTGCCGAGTGTGTCGAGTGTGCCGAGTGTGCCGAGTGTGTGTGGCCATATGTGGTCGCCTGAAAGTGTTATTGTTTAATGGCTGCATGATGTCCGATTTGGGGGCGCCCTGGGGTTAACCGGCGTTTCGGTGCCTAAGCCGGATTTCAATTAACGCCTCTGTCTCGATTCCTGGCATCACGTTTTTTGGGTTCTCTGTGCTTTAACACTCATTACAGGGCATGAGGAGTAGGTTGGAAAATCAACATAAAAACAAGAGCCTAAGAAACAGAAAAGTGGATTTTCCTTGCTCCTAGACTAGCAGTAGTTCCTCAAAACTAGCTTTTTTCTTTGTTATCTATTAAAATGGTGCCAAAAAAAATGCTTTTAATATTAATCTCTTTTGCTCTTCAATCATTTATATTTTTTGCTGCCCTTCCCTTTCTTTTATTAAGTAGCCCATCGCCTAAAGGTAGGCTATGATCAGGTCAAACCTCTGACCGGGTAATCTGCGGTCGAGACACTCCTTTCGTCCGTTTTTCGATTTTTCTGCCTTCTGTTTTCTGTTTTCGATTTTCGTTTTTGGGTTTTTGCGGCCATCCCAGCCGCAGGCCATGACCGGTCGGAATGCTAAACAATCGCGTTCGGTACGCCACTTGACTGACTGACCGCACATCATGGCCCAGATGGAGCACACACCCAGATGGAACAACAATTGAAAAATTCCGCCAAGTCATTTGGCCAACGTCCCGTCCCCCAGCTGCCGCTGAAGGGGATAAATTTATAACAGTCTGGGGACACTTCACACCCGGCGAGAGTGGGAGTCAGCAGCTTCCAGCTGGATTTTAAGTCATGTTGGGGCGTCACGGAAGCTCTCCAAGGAAATCTACTCGACATGCCGTCAGTTTAAGGGATTTCCATATAAATATTATATGCACAAATTCGTATTAATGAATAATTTAGAAAGTAAGCAAAGTAATGCAAACAAAATTAAAGTAATAAAACATTTCAATTAAGCGACTTCTTATATTTTCTGTTGATGTTCTGATGCCTCCGAGAAGAGGTGGCACTTCCCCCTCAGGAAGCCTTAGCCTTTATATATTTCAAAATTTGTTAACCAAAAAATTAAAAGCACAAAGCACTGGAAAAGCGATTTGCCTGGCAAGTGCACTCGTAAATCGCAAATTCCCCGAATTAGGTTTTTGTGACACCCCCAAAGAGTGTGTGCGGCTTATTGCCCGTGAGTAATACCCCAATTATTTTGGGTCATCCTAGGTAATGAGCAGCCCGGGATGGGGGGGGGAGCTGCTGACAATGCGATAAAAGCCAACAAAATATATATCATCGCCGGATGTGAGCGGCATTTCAAGTGCTTGCAAATCAAAACACAATCGCCGGATCGAACAAATGAATTTGATTGCGAATCAGGAGTCGCTTGTAAGGGAATTACCTAACCGCAGCAACGCCTAGTGGAGGGGGGATGGGGATGGGGATGGGGTGCTGGGTGCTCTGTGTATGCCACATGCATGCAACACACATACTCATACACATATCTATCTATGCAAGTGAAGGGGAACAGGAAAAGTTGGCGACACCAATTGGCAGGGCGGAGGCGGAGGCGAGGCAGGACCCTGCTGCAAGTGGTGCATGAATTCTGGCAGGCTCCTCCGTGGCCTCCTCGGTGGTATTGTGTTCACTTGGAGGCTCCCTACATAAATTTGCAATTTTCTAAATTCAAATTCTTTGTAAGTTGTCAGTCAGAGGGCGAGCGAGGCAATTTCCAATTTCGCATGCACCATGCCGGGGCAAGGGGGTTACATTTCACTGGCATAGGCGCATAAGTTGGTGTGCGTGCGCGTTGGTGTATTGGGGCAGTGGTGTGTGTGTGTTGGTATATGTTGGTGTGTTGGTGTATTTGTGTCAAAAGTTCGCCTACATTGCAGCGCCAGCAGCTTAAACATATCGATTCAGGCACACACACCACACACACTGACAAAAGCCACTTAAACTTTCGACTGTTTGCCGAGATTTTTGCCAGCAAAAGTTCTCCTCATATACTGGTCCTACTTATGCACAGAGAGAAAAATTATATACTGTAAACACGAATTTATATACAAAATTTAAATACATATAAGAAGAAAAACTGAAAAGGAGAACGGAAGTCATTTCCCAATTATTTTGAAATGGGGAGAGAAGAACAAACATTAGTTATTTCCTTGAAAAATCATATAACAATAATACCAAATATTTTCCTCTCTGTGCCTAGACACTTGAGTGTGTCCGTGTGTGTGTTGGCATCAAGTTGTTTAGCTGAAGCAAACTTTTTAAGTTGCCCTTTGCCAAAAATGAACCGAAACTAGAACAGAAAGTGGTAAAATGTATATCCTTCCAAGACACCTCTTGGCCCCCCTTAACCGGGCTAACTTTTTGGCGGGGTTAACTACTATACTGGGGGTGTACAGTGTTACCCCCGCTGCCCACCCCATAATTTATGCATTTGGCTAATAAATGAGAATTCCAGTCTAACGCTTTCCAACACTTATTAAATGCGTAAGTCCCCTTTGCCACGAAAGTTGAACGAAAGTTGCTCACTTGATGAGGCTCGACTGTACCCAAGTGAAAGAGAGAGGACAGTGGGGCTGATGAGAGAGAGAGAGAGAGAGAGTGGGATAGAGCTAGCGAACGAGAGCGAGCAGGCGATATTGAGTTTCAGTCTTAGTTCAGGTTGTAGTTGAGAGTTCACAGTGGAGTTCAGTTCAGAGAGTTGAGAGTTGAGAGAGAGAGGTCTGGCATTCGCTTACACATCAATGACATATGGGTTATATATTGGGGTTACACTTAGGTTTCATACACTACGATGGGGTTAGTAGGGGGGACAGAGACAGAGTCGGAGTGAAAGTGAGGGGCGTGAGCGGGCGAGAGAGCGGGGTTCGATCGAGAGATGTGAGTTGGTTGGGTGGATGCGGTTAGTACATATCGATTGCGCTATCGATGAACACTTATCGGGGGCGGATCGAGGACTTTCCCGAGCCAGGATCTCTCTCGCACACACCGCACACGGGAGAGTTTACACACACATATAAAATAAGGGATGCACAGAGAAAAAAAAAGAACTCAAGTCTATGTATTTTCTTTGGTCTTTTGATTCAAAATAATATTTCTAATTATTGTTTTAAATATATTTTTCTGCGAACTTAATTTTTATTTTTTATTTAATTATTGTGACGCAAAAGTCTTGAAAAAGAATAGAATTTTTGTTAAAAAATTTACTTAGCACTTTGAAAAGTATTTTCTACAGAAGCTCAAGTGTCTATTATGAGTTAATCTCAGAATTTCTAGTAATATTGAACTTTTATAGAAGAGTTTTAAAAGTCTAATCAATGATTTTAGCACTTAAATTTTATGAACAAAATAAAATTAATGTTCCAAGAATATTCTAGAATTTTATAAAACATTTTCAACCCTTTTAGAATATTTCAAACTTGAGTTTGTTACTTTAAGCCCCTTAATTCTTGGAATTTTAGACATGATGAGTCGATGCCAAGGCTGGTCCCTGCTCAGCCCTTTCTTTCTCTGTGCCTTGTTGGTTAGTTAATGGCTAGGACAACGCGTATATAGGCATTACATTACGTGTATAGTGTGGAACACTGGTACATATGGGTTTTACGAGGGGGAGGGGGAAAAAGGGGGCTTTCCTCTTGATGCGCCTCAGCGAGCAGTAGTAGGCCATGACGGCACGCAGGCTCTTCCACTTCGTTGTCTGCTGGCCATTCTGGTTGTGGTTGTGGCTGGGACTCCCGTACTGATTCTGCTTCTGGCCCTGGCCATCCGGACAGAGCTCCTCGGGATGCTCGCTGATGAACGAGGAGAGCGTCTTCATGGCGGGCAGCGACCTGCCACTGCCACTGCCAGTGCCACTGCCCACCGGCGTGTACGCACTCTGGTCGGAGGACGGACTGTTCACATGGAGGCGCACCTGGCGCCGCTGACGGGGATGAGGATGCGCCGGCGCCAGTATAAGTCTATCCCTCTCTGTGTACCTTAAACTAGTGTTGGTGGTGCTGCCGCTGGCGGTGCAGACGCACGGGTGGTGCTGTGCACTGGTCAGCGACGAGCTGGCGGATCTGCATACGACCCGATCCGGAAAGTGGTTACATACGATAAGACACGGTTGCCATATATATTATGGTTAGTATTAGTTTTAAGGTCTCAAAAGGGACGGGGCTTCCATTTTGGCACAAACTCTTTTTTTTTTGAGGGACTTGAAATCAGTTGGGAACTTGTGAAAAAGTATGTTCTAAACTCAGCTTATCATTGCATACTTTCAGGCACTCCATCAAATGATTTCAATCCTTTAAACTAAGTTTATGGTTTTGAATGAAGGAAAATGGATTTTAACTCACTTAAATGTATGGCAAATCGTGTGCTTAATAAAAAATATATAATAATACTAGTTTCAAGTAATTTTAAATATTTCATCTATTTTATTTTTTCCTAATTGGGGAAAGAGAGATTTTAAATCATTAAAAAATAACCAGAAGTGTGTTTTATACTACTTTATATTTATATTACTCAGCCATACAAAAATAATTACACACTTTTGAGAGCCCTTTAAGGCTATGTCAAGTCTTTAAACCAATTTAAAAGTTGAAATTAGGTTAAATTTATAAGACTTACTTTTAAAAGCAAGCCAAAAGTAAGTAGTAAATGCGAATTCCTTTCAAAAACTATTATTTAATTTTTTACAATTTTTTTAAGTGATTCCTAATCTCAATTTGCAATTAAAATTAGGGGAATTGAATAAAATTATTTAAAGTAGATAAACCAACAAAATTCCTATAAAACATGGTATACTTTTTGATGCCTTTTTAGGTGATCTTAAAACATTACTGAGAACTAAAGAAATAGACCTTCCCTTATAGACTCCGTCCACCAAATAAGTAAGTAGTTAAAATGGAAGCCATGTTTTCTTTTGATTAAATTGTTGACCCGGCCACATAAACATTTTCGGGGAGGCGGGGCACAACCGTGTATGTGTGTGTGTAAGAGAGTGTGTGAGTGAGTGTGCTTCGGTGTGGCAGGTTGTCATTCTGGAGTGGATTCTGAGCCGAGGGATTGGATTGGAGTGGCGTCGGGTGACATAGCGTGTAGTCGTGTGCCCAAAGATTAACCCAAGGAGAGTGCACATTAGCCCAAGGAGCTGGTGAAACTTGGTGCCCTCAAGGGAGGAGTGTAACTCTTCCGCTTTTCCCTTTTGTTTTGTGGGCCAAGTTAATTAATGAAATCATGTACACACACACACACGGAGAGGGGAGCGGACACACACACACACCAAGGCGGACATGGACAATCCCGGCTAATTGTCATTGCTAATTTCCTTTTTGCCACCACCACAATGGCACAATAAACACAAACACAAACAAAAGTTGTCACTGTGTGTAATGGCTTGTATGTGTGGGTGTGGGTGTGAGTGTCCTTGCGACAGCTCTATTCAACTGCAAAGGCAAAAAAGTTCAGGCTTCGGGGAAACCTCAACATTTACTGGGCAAAGGACACAGTGCGTTCGGCGGCTGTAAAGCCTCAAAAGTGTGTTTAAACACACGGAAAAAATACTAAAAACTATAAATAAGTAGAGCTTAAGTAGGAAATATTTGATTACCTTTTTTTGAGCTATTTATGCTTTTCACATGGGCTTCAGAACCGGGCATTCAGGGTATCTGAGGTGCTGGCTCTTTGCACCCTTTCTGGCTTTCATTTAAACGGATTATCACACAGTTTTACAGTCCCGAAACGCACTGTCTGCCGTGGAGAGCTGCCTCTGGACAGATCTAAGGCTGCTGATTAACCAGAAGCCGAACTGAAAACTTTTGATGTTGCTCCCCGTCCCCCATTAACATTCACATTCACACATTCCCATTCAGATTTCAATTCCCCTTTCCCTGCCGCACGACCGCGAAGGATATACAGGATATGCTGGGGACATCATCATATACATATACACACACACACACAGAGGTATGCTGTGTGTGTGCGGGGGACTTGCTAATTGCTAATTTAATTTAATTGAATTGAGTTGAGCCGCATAGAATCGGTCCGGGCTATGTTGTATTTATTTTTTGCTCTATTTTTTGCTTCGTTTCTATTATTTTGTTTTGTTTTGTTTTTTTTTTTGCCAGCCAGGACAGGGTTTCTTCTGCTGTCTTGCGGATACGGATGCTAGTACGGATGTGATGTCGCTTACGGCTGATCAAATACGGCGTACAACAAAGCTGCCAAGGCGAACGAAGCCCAACAAAGTATGCTACACATTTATCAATTACGCTTACGGCACGTGTCTATATGTGTGTGTCTGAAGTGTGTGTGTGTGTGTGCGTATTGGTGTGGGCCTCAGGGTGTGAATGTGGAGTGTGGCGTGTGTGTGTGGACTGCAAGCAGAGCCGGATTATGTTTATGTGTTTGGTAACAACTTGGCACGATTTGAATAAATCATCCTTGTTATGCTCCTTTTTTCGTTTCTCTTTTTAGCTTCTTTGGCTTTTTCTCTTATTTTTTAGTCCGCTTTCAACTTTTATTTTACATCTATGCACGTGTCGGTGTGTGTGCACTGAGCGAAATGGGTACTTAAGTATATTATTTAGTTGAAAATCATTATTTTTAAGTTTTTATTTTAATTTTTCGCATACAGCCGCAAAGAATCGGGCAAGGGTACGATTTTTAATCGATAGACATCGATATTTTAAAGCATTGTTTATTATCTGTGTTACTCTAAAATAATTTACTTAACTTTACGAATTTTAAATCTTAAACAAGATATTAATTAATACTTTAAAAAGCTGTTCTAAATATATAATTAATTTAATTTGATATTTTCATATGACAAAAATCGGTTTTAAATTAATGAACATAGTTGAATTTCCAATGCTCGTTTGAAGCGATGTATTTTCAAAGCAAGTACATTATTTATCAATAAATATTGTTAAATTTAAATTGAAATTAACTATTTTGAAGCCTGTAATCTTTGTTTGAATTTAAAAAACAATCGCTTTTTTTAAATGCGAATATTATAATTTCTCAATATTGTTTAAGTTTTTAAAATTTCCTTTTTAACATTTTAAGCCCCGCTCTCTTTCGCTCAGTGCATGTGTGGGTGTTTATTTGGTTTGGCAAATAGGGGGAGGGGTGTGAGGAAGCTAAAATCGAACTTACCGCTGACTGGGACTTTTGCTGTCCGAGGAGTGGGCCGCACTGTTGTTGTCGTCGTCCCGGGCCATCGCCGACGCGCTGCTCTTGTGGTGCCGCTTGTGGTGGCCGCCATCGCTCGTCCCGGGTCCGCCGCCGGCTCCACCGCTGGCTCCTCCACCGCCGCCGCCGGAGCTACTGGTGCCCGTGGGACTGATGACATCCGTGTCGCTGTTGCAGTCGTGCACCTGGCGGGCCACATCCTTGACGAACTTGCCCGCTCCGTGCTCGTGGTCGTGCGCTTCCATCTGCAATGATCGAATCGAAAAGATCGATAAAATATCGGAGAAAAACTAAGGAATGTATTGAAAGTATATCGAACAAGAATATAATCTAACTTCGGTTTAGCAAAGTTTGTACACCCTTGCAGCTTTCAATTGGATCATTATAATTTAATCCAACATGGCTAGATCGACTCGGTTGCTTATGCTGATCAAGAATATATATGATTTATAGGGTCGGAAATGGCTTCCTCACTGAGTTGCAAACTTCTGACTTAAATTATAATACCCTGCAAGGGTATTACCAGAACAGTCACATCAAAAACACGAAGAGCTTCTCGAATATAGTCCTTATAGCACAAAATGAATATAACATTTAATCGTTAAGACCATATTCGCACACATCGAAGGAGCCTTAATCCTGATACCTGCCACCATACCAATTCGATATTAATTTGGCTTATCGCCAGGAACAACCGTCCCTGGGGCCACATCAATCGCAATTGAGCGCATCTTAATTGCTAATTATGCAAATTCCTCTTTGGTGCAGGGCAAAATGTCAATGGTGTCAATGCTACAGGTACAGTTGTGTACAAAATACTGGTGTGCCAGTTGGAATGTCAAATGTGTGGTATAGAAGCCGACAATCTATGCATTTCCTTGTATAGTTTGGGAAATGCCCTAAAACTATGTAAGAATTTATTAAGCAGTAATTATAAAATTAAAATTCTGAATTACATTTAAATTGATGAGCATGATCCAATATTTCCTGCGGCTTTTCCCCTTGCTATTCGATAGCTTTCATTTCGCCAACTTCGTGAAATGCATCTGCATCTCCGTCAACGCTCGCATCTGTATCTGTAACTGCAACTGCAGCGAGGCCGTTGCCACGATTGCCCCACGGTGCATTTTAAATCGGATGATGTTGACGATAATAATTAAACTTTGATTTGATTGCGCCCGACACGAAAACTTGGCCAACAAGTCGGGCCAGCCTTCAGGTGAAAGCAGGAAGCAGGAAGCAGGAAGCAGAGAGCAGAAAGCAGGGGGAGAATATCAGCGATGGAGGAGTTGCGAGAAACTTTTGCCTCGCTTTAAATGTTACATTATTGATTGCCATCGAAAATGGCGGAAAAACTGAAATGGCAAAGTCATTCAGAGCGTACTTGTATGCACACTTAAATTGATTTTTAAATAAAATCATTTCAACTGTAACTCACTTTTATATATAATATAATATTTCCTTCATAAATACTTAAGGGGAAGTTCACTCCCACCTCTAAAATCCAATTAAAAGCAATGCCCGGAATCTCGCTTTTGTCAGCACATTGCATAACTTGCAACAAAAATCGATTGGCATTAACTGGCACTAATCGAGGCAATCGAAACCAATTCCATATCGCTAGCCCAAATCCCAGACTTCCCATTCACACTTTGATTGGATCAGTGTCGGACCACTTGTTAGCCAGGCCGGGGTAAGGGGTCAGGGGTCAGGGCAGAGGCATTATTAATTTAGCGCCAGTGGCCGAAAACCAACTTTAAGCCGGCTTCGTTGGGGCCCAAAAGTGCTCGCACTCGTAAGTACTTGAGCGCCGCAAACTCGGAAGCATCGATTTGGCCACTGGGACAGATGTCCATGTCCCTAAGACACTGCTCGAAAAGTGGTACCTACTACGCAGTTGAAGCAAGAAGTTTACTCGATAGATTCTTTTGATTAGAATAAATATTTTATATTTCTTTTTAATAAGTTGAGTCACTCTTTTAACTTCTTGTTTGCTGGAAATAAAAATTAAGTTAACAAACCTATGATTCCTTTAAAGTTCCCCCAAAAAACGGTGTCTTTAAATTTAGAATCTTAAAGCCTCTTGAATATTTCCAAATAAAATTTGTTATATAAACAAATTTTCCCTTGGTGTACCTACACATATTCGTGACAAAACTGGCCAAATCCGACGGAGGGTTTCAATTTGGCCTCCGGTCTTTGGTGTTTGGTCTTTGGTCCCCGGTCCCCGGTCCCTGGGCCCAAATAGGGGAAACCACATAACATATCTGGCGGGATTTGTATGCCCGTTCCCACCAATTAGTTGACAAATCGGTTCAGTGCCAGATTAAGCTCTGCTCGTGATATCTCCCCCGATAGCCCCCGATCTCTACAGATATATAAACCAGCAGCAGGGCAATTAAGTGCGCCACAAAACCTGATTGGAATTTATTGTGGCCGCGGGGGCATCCCCTAAAAAACAAAGCCATAAGTGCTCTCCGTTTTAATTAGTCGCGATGACAAATCGAAGGGCAAGAGAGAGCATCTAAAATTTGTTCAATATTGCCGCATTTATACGTACAATATATCTAGAGGTCTGGCAGCCTTTTGCCTGGCCAAACTTGTGCGGCAAAACTAATTAAATAAGTTTTAAGCAGCCTGGAAAATGTTTCTTAATAAATATTCATGCCCTACCAAGCTCTCAAGCACTTAAATGTTTTAAAAGCCCGACCCTGGGCATGGTGTTCAGGTAACGAGCGCAAGTAGTTTCGGGAATTATCCGGCTTTTTTGATGGTAATTACTCTAATGAAGCCTTCATTAGCCGCTGCATGTGGCATGTGGAAGTTTCGGAAAAGTGCTTGAAACTAGGCGAAATATAAATCAATATTTGGATAAATATATTTTATTGAAAGTCTGCATTTTATAGACTCTCATAATTATTTGCAAGCTGTTTTCGAAACCCTACTAATTCAGGCCATCTATTTTTGGGTAGCAACTATAACCTTCACAAACAAGGCCATTAAAGTGTAGCTAGCAGCTAGCAGCTACCCCGCCGGACATAACAGTAAAGCTCATAATCAGAAATGTTTAAATTTTATGCGTTTGTTTGTCACACAACATTAATGTGAGGGATAATATCATGAGTAGTGGCAGGAGAGCAGGAAGTCTTCTCTGAAGGGGATATGTGAGAGGGCCAATCAAAAGCGAAACTAAAGGGAGAGCTGAGGGCCCAAGGAGAAAAATCCCAGTCCAAAGGTGGTGACTAAAGATGGCAGAAAATATTAACATATAGAGATTTTAACGATACTCGACACTCATATATATTTAATTCTAGACAAAATCAACAGTTTAAAGTTGCAATAATTTTTGGCAAATAAATTAAATGCAATTTTTGAATATATTTTTTCGATAATAATAATATTTCATGTTAAAATGATATACTTATTCAATAATTTACACATTATTACACTTTTGATTTCCGTGAGATTTACCTTTAAATCGATATTTTTTATGGTGACAATAAATCTATATTCTATTTGATATTTTCAATCTTTTCTTGACCAATTAATTGTAAACTAAAACGGTATTAATATCGATATGCAATATTAAATATTATGTTTTCTTTCTTTTTTACAGTTGAAATGATGCGCTATGTCGAACATATCAACTCTTCTGATTCAGGCATCCCTGGCTCTGGCTCTTGTTAAGTCCATGACCCCGGATCAAGACCCTTGTGGCTTATAGTCGCATCCGTATATCTGTTCCAAGGCATTGCGATTACGGGAATGGGATGAGCTGCAGTGCTCAGGACATGGCTACACACTCACACACACACACCCACAAGCAAGGAGGAGGGACTCACTGACACTGTCAGGGGATTATCCTTCTGGGATTTGGACTGGAGACTGCTTGCTGCCTGGTAATGGAAATGCAAACGGACATGGACACGGACACGGACATGGACACGGACTTGCCTGGGGGTAGGGTAGGCGGAGGGAGATGCTCTGCACTCACCGTATATAGGCCCGTTGCAGTGGCCCCCGACGACGAGGAGGATGCCGCTGCCGCTCCAGTGCTGCCGTAGTTGAGCTGCGAGTGATAGCCGCTGGAGAGGATCTTCTTGTGTGCGGATGCATGCGCCCGATACGCGCTCACGCTCAGTTTCATCCTGACATCCACTCGCCAGCCGCCGCCCCCGCCAGCAGCAGCAGCAGGAGCCCACGACGACGCCTGTGATGCGTTGCGTGTGGGCGTCTAGCCTCCTTCTCGTTATCCTTGTGCCTATCTCCAGCTCCCCTTGCGGAGCCTATCCTTGCTATCGTCCTTGCTGGCGTTGCTGTTGCCAAGTGCCGCCTACGTGTCCGTTTCCGATTCGTTGTCGTGGGCGTGGCAGGTCCTGTGCCTGTGCCTGTTTCTGTTTCTGTGGCTTCACTGTGCCACCGTTTACAGCAATGATGTCTGGGCTCCGGGTTGCTGTTGCTGTTGCTGTGCTGCTTCGCGGTGTTGCAAGCTATGTGTGGCTGGGGTTGCTTCT
>JAEIHY010008299.1:0-10501 GCA_018904565.1 Drosophila tsacasi | reverse complement strand
TTCGGTACAGGGTATATAACAGTCGTTCACGAACGACTGGAGCTTTCTTACTTGTTTTGTATATATATTTTCTTTTTTTTTTCCTGTTGGTTTTTTGTGCCTTTTGAAGCCTTTTCACAGCATCGGACAAAGGGAATGCCTGACAATGCCCTCACCCTCAGCGATATCCTTCATTCCTCCGGCTGCAGTTGTGCAGCTTAACAAATTTCAATTAGCGCTTTGGCCCCCAATGGATCTTGGCCAAGTCCGAGTCCGAGTCTGAGTCGAAGGCACTTTCCTTGCCTTGCTGGAATTTTCCTGGCTGCTTTTCAGTTGTTCTCTTTCTGTGTTTGGCAAGTGCTTAATTTTATTTGGACACCCGAGAAGGAGGCAAAAGACTGGGCTTTAATGCACTCACTCAGCAGTGGCTTTTCCGCTTTCGCAGCGGGCCAAAAAGGCAGAGAACAAAAAACGTATTTACCTCAAATTAAACATTATTATGCCAGGGGAGGCGGCTGGTCATTTGAGGGCAGCCGCAGGGGGTTTGGCAATGCCAGCGGTGGGGGTGGCATTTCATTGCTGCAGGTGGGATGTGCTGGCTGGGTGGCTTGGAGGTCGCGCGCGCTCTCTGGTTGACCGCAGTAAATCACGCCGCTAAATGGCGACCGCTGGGTAGTCCTGCTGCCCACCACTTCATTCTCCCCCTGCTGCAGAATTTCGCATTTGGGCATATGTGAACACTTTGAAGCACGTCGTCCAGCCAGCAGCTTCTCTGCTGTTTTTTCTACCCATTAGGTGTTGCGGGTTCAGGGGTAGATTCGATTTTGGGTATGTTGGAGATGATCTAACTTGAAAAGTGAACTAAAAACTGTCATTAAAACATCATTCTATAAATTAAGCTATTTCTTAAGAAACATTTTTGCATTTCTTTTTTGTTTATTTCAAACTAGAAACAGTAGCGCCAAAGACATTGTAATTTATTTTGTTTTTTATAGATTCAAAGCTGCAAATTTAAATCCAAATTAATAAATAAACAGGCAAATAATTACTAAATAAATAAAACATAATTTTTGTATATAATTCCCATGAAATAAGCTAATTACAGGACATCTCCTGGTACGTCTAGCGCCTTCTCGTCTGGCATTTTGTCCCGTCACTTCCTGCTGGTCAGCGAGGCGACGCAAATGTGTGCTTTGGGCGGGTCATTCGCAGCCATAATGACTTGCCCCAGCCCCCAGGCAGACGCCCTTGTCCCCAGCCCCGGCCCCATCCCCCCTCTTGAGCGAATGCGCCGCACCGCCACCCATGTCCGAGTCACAATCACACAGGAGTTTATTTTGTAATTAACGCCTGCCGTCGCCTGTTGCGCTCTGAGAACCTAGGAAGGTGTGCGGGAAGGGGGTGGAAAAGTTGGGGGGTTGCCTCGGTGTGCAGTGGTGGTGGTGTCGCGTTGGGTCAACCTCAGTTGGGGGTCATCACACATGGGTGGGGTTCGGTTCGGTTTGGTTAATGTGCTGGAGTCCAGCCCGCTTTGTCCTGGCCTTCGCTCTTGTTAATGACGTTGACAGCAACACAGCCACAGCAACAGGAACAGGACCAGCAGCAGCACACACTCACTCTCAGCCCAGCCCAGTCCCCTTTCTGCACTCTTAATCAACGCCCCTTTGGTGTCGTTCAACCGAGAACTGTCAACACCTTGGCATTGCCCCAGTCATTAGCCGAAGGACGCGGGTGTGGCGAGCACCCTCCGGCTGCAAGTTGCTGGCATTAAAGTCAATGGAGGAATTGCAAATTAAAAGAACATTTAGCATTTTCCCAGATATCAAATCAGAAGAAATTATCTGAAAATGGGAAGTACAAGTCATGAAAATGTACTTTTCTCTTTTCAGTTTGAAAATTATATTTTCTTGCATGTTAAAATTTTCCCTTGAACGCCAAGCTACCCAAAGTGCTACATATTATGCAATATTATATATCTTCTTCAAAATCAAAGCCCTCTTGATACAAATCGATTAAAATGTACTCGAAACAAGCCATTGAACTTCCCTCAAAAGCACTCGCCTCACGGCAATTAATTTATTAATTATTTTATTCCGCCATAGGCAGTGTCTAAGGTATCCTGCAGGAGTTGTCCTTATTGTCTCGGTCTCATTGAAGTTTATTTGCAGCATATGAAGTGAACATGAGATGGAAATGAAATGGAAATCGAAATGGCTGGGAAACTGGGGGAAAGTAGGGCTGACTCCGTCTGCATGCTGCCGCCAACAGGTGTAAATGTGAATTAATTAACCACAAACACTATAAACAACACCTCAACTCTGGGCGGGTGTGGGTGTGTGAGTGCCGCTGATGTGTGTGCCGCACGGCTTACAAATTGTTTTGGCGTTTCACAAAATTGAAATGAAATTCATTAGGCGGCGGCGACGCGTTCGAAATGCTCGCGGTTTCTCCTTACACAGTGAGGAAACTTTGAAAAAAAAAAAATAAAAATATTAATAACCCTTGAAAGCAATAGGAAATGTCAGAAATATATGTTAAAAGTATTCCTAAGAGCAATCAAAATGTTATACAAATTGAATATTTTCATATTCTTTTAGAGATTTTCCATTAAACACACTAGATTTAAGCGTCAAATAACGAAAGATAACCTAATTTAATACCCTTTAACAGATAAAGTCCCCTTCGAATTGCGTAAATATTTTCGACGTGTGTCGAGGAGACACAGCAACAATATGTCGCCAAAAAGCCAAGCCTGGATGCAAAGAAATCAAGTGGATATTAAGCGTCGAGGGGCGAGGGGAAATGACTGCGGCTCGCCTTGATTTCAACTCAATTGAAATCAAATCATTTGGAAGCAAATCATCGGCAGCAGGCACACATTTACAATTGCTCAATTTGATTTCCGTTCGAGTGCGTCGTGCCCCATCATCATCGTCCTCCGTATCCTCCACATCCTCCACATCGCCGGTTCAATGGCAACTTGATCTCTTGTTGATGACGGCGGCAAACTGTCGCAAAATTGGCGAAATTGCCAAACGACGTCGTCGCGCTTTCGGCTTCCCGAGGCCCACACAGGTGAGTGGCTTTAATGGGGTCGTTATTCCGCTGCCAGGATTACCTGATTCCCGGCCATATCGTCCTTATTAAATGGGCTTGCACTTGATTTTCCGCTCATTGAAATGGCTGGGTAAAAAATAGGCCGGAGAGGACCAATTAAGAAACTCCCTTTTTGCCATGTTATACAGGGTTAACCCTTGTTTCTGCCCTGACAGAATTTTCAACATTTTTTTTTTTAATTTTTAAAGATTTTTTCTTAAATTCACATTGTACGATTGTATTTTTTAAGGAAACATCTTGGAATTAAGTGAGATATCAAAAGATTCCTTAGTTAGAAAAATTAATTATTTAAACAATATATTCTGGTATTTCAAATGAAAAATTCGTAGATTGCAATGATTTCATTACTCTTAGGCAATTATGCAAAAAACAAACCTGAATTATGATTATAAACTAGCTATGATCTATTATCTATTTCAATCATAATTAATCAAATATTAAATTTAAACTCTGAATATTTCAAATGTAATTTCAACTTTTTGCACTGTTTACAATGTTTATTCCTAAAGAGCATATTTTGGTTGGGGTTACCCTCTAATGGATTTCATGGTTTCCTTATTTCTCTTCCTTCCGGAATCTGTTTTATTGTCCCCCGAAAAGCCCTGAAGTGGCGCTATTATTTTTATTATTGGATAACATTTGCCCGATTACGCGCACTTGAATCGATTTATTGTTATTGAGGTGCCTTGGAATTCGGAGTTCGGATTTCGGTATCCGTTTTCTAGCCATAATTACAAGTGCTAGAGAGGGGAGGAGGAGCGGAGGAGTTGGTAATATGCTCGTAAGGAGAGGCAGCACACGGAGCACGTTCAGGTGAAATCGCGAGGGAGCAGGAGCAGGAGCAGGAACAGAAGCCGGAGCGGGAGCAGGAGCTGGAGGTTGCCATTGCCAATGTACGATGATTCGGCTTTCGCTTATTATTTAATTATTTGCTCAATGGCTATTCCTGTGCGGATTGCCTCGAGGGTGGGAGCCTCTTCCGTCCCCCTTGCTGCTAATTCCATTTCATATTTCTAATTTAATTTCGCTGCCTTGGCAGCCAGCACCGGAAAGGGGCAAGTTCCCCGTAAATTCAATCACTTTGCGGCACATTTCCAGTTCATCATTAGCGGCCGGACATTGACAGCGCTGCTCCAGGGGATGGGGCGAAGAGCTCTGTGACTGCCTCTGGGTTCCTCATCATAGTTTCGCAATTATCCATGGCATCTCTCCCTCTTCCCCCGGATCAATCAATCATAATTACAGTGAATTGCAATTATTGTTGCATAGTTCGCTTGCCCCTGCAACTGACGAGCGCCCTGGCTAATGGATGGAGCCATCAGTTGAGTGGCCAGCAGCCGCAGGTCCTTTTCCCAGGTGTGGCCAGTGCATGAGGGCGTGGAGATTAACTTTAAATATTACATATATAACTTACCTATTTTTTAACGTATCTTTGCACTAACTATTAGCTTTATTGCCCTGGTCCTGTCCTAAAGGGATATACCAAAAACCAATATGGCAAATATAAAGACTCTCTATCTCTGATGACACGTCCCCCCCTGCTATAGAGAGCGTGTATATCAGTGCGGTCAAATGTCGCCCCCTCTCCCAGAGCCTCTCCATATCATCGGGATTGCGATGGAGTATCAATCTCCGGCTCCCCCAGTAACTGATACCGATAATACTTGGTATGCAAATTTGATTTGTTGCGAGGCGGCGGCGACCCTCTCCCTGTACGTGAGGGTCGTCGCGTCTTCCAAGCAAAAGGACTCTCAGGTCCAGATCCTGTTCTCCGGCTGGCTTCTGCACTTTGTAACTGGTTGTGTAAACACTGCCGAATATAAAAAAGGCTACCAGCCACGTCCCGCCGTCAGTGACCGTAAAAGGATGAAAAATACAACGAGCATAAAAAGGGTCAGGGCAGGACGAGACATCAGCATCCAGAGCGCGTCACATGGAGCGGCTTGTCGTGGTAATTGCGTAGCATTTCCATAGATTAAGGGATTTAACCGGGGTCCACCTTCCCAGCTTCTCAGCTTGCGCAGCTCCTTTGTGAGCGATACACCAGACGGGGACACGACGGCCAAGACAAAAGGGGCCAAGATGAGCGACTGCAGGAGCAAGGGAAACCCTCAGGATCCCTTCTCCAGTATTTTTTTTTTTATTTTTTCGAGCTTCTCAACGAAAAAAGGACAGCTGAGGAAGAAAAAATAATGTTCAAGTGTAGTAAAACGCTTGTGTTAAATACTTTTATTGAGATGGTAAGCCTTTTTATTAGCTTAGACCTAAATAAACAAGGAGCGCTCTTTTTCGGGCCCGGGCTTGGGGGCGCGCGCGCTCGACTTTTATCTGTCTAAAGGGACAAAGGGGTTGAGACCTGATTCAAGGGTTGGGCCCTGCGTCGTGCTTAGGGGGCACTTCCGAGGTCGCAGCATCATTTAACATACTTTAAACATGTTATTGCAGCCCCGAGAAGCTGAAACAAAACACAAATCCCATAAATTCGCTAAGAAAAATAAAAACAAAAAACAAAGAAAGGGGGGAAATGCAAATAAATGACTTGAAAAAGAAGAGTGAAATTTCCATTGGAAATTAAGCTATTTCCATTTTGACAACAGATGAGATTTTTCAACGAAATTGGGTAATTAAAGGCAAGGCCTTATATTGAATGAGATTTTAGCAGAGCAATTTCAAGAGCTTGGGAGTGAAAGTAATCTGAGAAAGTTGTTACAGAAAATTAAAGTTTATTAAGGGACTAAGTAAGAAGGAAAGTTCGTAAAAGGGGGCTCTCTTTAACTTAAGTCGACCAAGAACCTGTCACTAATTTTCGTTTCAGAGAGATTTTCTCGTATAAGCTTGTGATCTATCTATATGTTTGCTTTGTTTTTCGATTGGCCTGCAATGTACAAGCAGTAGCGAACGAGAGATTCTATATTTGGCTGCTCTTAGAGCGTGGCAGGATTTTTATCAGCTCAGACTCATTTCAGGCCTCTTAAATTTTCATTTTCCTCCCCCGCTGTAGCTTTTTTTGAGCCAGCAATTCAATGTTCAGTTGATTAGGCATCGTCGCACATGCTGGGCCTACAAGGCTGAGATTTGCACACATTACACACACACTCCGCACACACCGCCCTTCTTCGAGTGAGTCGTATGAGAAGGAAAGTCATAAAGTGTTGTTTAATGGTATTTTTCTCCCATTACTTACCGTTATTATGCTAATGAGGTCGTTACGCGTATTTGTGTGTATATATAATATATTTATGTGTTTTGAATTGTGTGTGCCCGCTGCGTGTGAGCCTCGCTTCCTCTCCTTCGACTATTCGCGACAGCAGACACTGAGCGAAATTACCTTTGACGACTTGGGAGCCTAGGCTTCCACTATTTTACTGGGTCCTACTTTTAAATACAAGCCAGCTTTAAGGCCATCATCTTCGAGTAATTTCAAGAGATATCCTTTCAAACCTGTTTTTTTTTTTCAGTGTCTGCTTTAGCCGTAGTTTACATATTCGGGCATGTATTTCCTGGCATGTATATAGAGACATCATCGCGAACAAAATCTGCATAACAACAACGGCCACACCGACGCCCTCCACTCCTCTCCTGCGTTGAATTGTCTGGCTAATTGAGACGCTTGCCTGTCATTTGATAAATTCCAAGTAGCATAATTCTGGCCTTAACAGCACTCGCCTTTAAATGGCCTACGCAGTCTGTGGGTATTATAGCCCTAACCCCAAATGGTGCCCCAACCTCTTGTCCTCATTTTCCACCAGTATATGGTGTGCGTTTTTTTCGGTGTACTCTATATACGCTAAGGGTATGTTTTATTGTTGTCGTAAATTAAAAAGTTGATACTAATATAATAAAATTAATAATATATTATAATCGATATAACGGGAAACGTCTCTCTTGTCAGCCATTGTAGTTAAAGTTTCACCAATTTATTTTTAAATTTTTATAATTTTGATTTAATTGCAGTTATCGGTGATCATGTTTTCGAAAAAGCGATTGCCAAGTATCGGTCTTTTAAATGTGAATGATGATAATGTTTCTAATTTGAGATTGCTTTTTTAGCCATTTGTCTTTTGTATTAAAACTATTCTCTTACTATTAATAACTTAAAGGTGTTAATACTTTTAAGTCGATCCTCCAGCTATCGGTCTTCCAGTTGTCGGTCTTTCAGCTATCGATTTACCTTCTTAGAGTCAAAATTCATTATTGATGTTGTGAGGAAATGAAATGATTTTATATCTCATAATGTTTAGGACCTTCCTTATCCTTGTTAGTACTGGGAAACGTCATAGTCAGGACTCGGGTTTCTTCGCTGTTTCCTATTTTTTGCCCTTCCTGCTGTGTTTTTGTTAAAGTTTCGCTATGAACTGCCAGCCAGCCAACAACAACTGAGACGACGACAACAACTACGCGTTATGAAGACAACAACTTGCCACTTGCCGCAGCAGCAGCAAAGCCAAATGCGAAATGCAAACACAATTCTTGAGGAGGCAGCAGGGAAATGGTGAATGGGGGTGGGGTGTATCCTTGAGGGGCTGGGTGTGGAGATGGGGAAGAAGGAGCGGGGAGTTAGCCAGTCAGTCGACAAGAACCGCATTGGCGGCGCGAGCGAAGCAACAAAACTTAACTTCTGAATACGTAAAATGTTTTTGGTAAATGTGTCCCAAATGTCGGGTGGCATTTAGTCCAGAGATGGGGTTTGGAGGGGGGGAACAGGGGAGCAGCAAGGAGCGGCGCAGGAGTGAGGCGCCAGGCAGGGGGACGCGACATTTCATTCGATTCGTGGCTAAATAACTTGGTTTTCCAAAACAACCTTGGTCGCTGGTCGATAGTCGTTGCTGTTGTCTCTCGCAGCTGTTTGGATTGTTGCTACTGCTCCTGATCCTGCTGCCTGCTGCCTGCTCCCACCCCCCTGCAAGGGCACTTCTTAAGCGCTTTCTTGTCCTGCGGTGGTCGTTTGTTTGTCGTGCACATAAATCCTGGCGCGCGAGCTGTCCCAAAGGCACTGCCACTGGCAGCGGTGACAGTTGTGTACGTCGTCTCTCCTGGTCGGCAGTCCTATTTAGTCCTGCTCCCGCTCCTGCCACAGTTCCGGTTGCACATCGGTGTGCGTGCTAACCGCATACTTAATTATGAAGCTCTCCTGCCCCCAAAGTTGAAGGCAGGCACCCAAAGGAACACAGGACCAAAAGCCACCTGGACGAAGGCCCAAGCAACTCCAGAGGAGGACACAGCTGCGGCTGACTTTAAAGTCATTTTCAATATCTCGAACTCCAATTGTGCAGGTTTTGTGGGGGAAAGACCTCTGGGCGGCAATGAACGGAAAAGGGAAGCCTTGGGACTAGAAAACTGGACAAATTTGGAAAACTAACACTAGACTTTATTCAACTACAGTTTATTCTTAAAGATTATTCGGACCTTTAGTCGATACAATACGATTGTGCGAAGAAAAATTCCATAATTACCTTGACTTTTTCTTTGCCTTTTCACATTTAATAAATTAAGTTCTAGTCACAACTATTGGGAAGTCTATTGAATATTCAAATTTATTTAAACAGTGGCAGTCCCACTCCTGGAATAATCCAGCCCAGCTGCATCTTGGGCTTAATTTTTTTCCATGTACCTTGGACTGCTCTGCCCCTGAGCCTGTTTGCTTAACAGGCGGTGGAAAATTTGAAAATCGAAGGAGGGAATTTACTGCAGCAGCCCTGTTTTTTCTTTCCTCCTCTCCCTTCCTTTTTTTGGCGTCAGCTGCTCGACTGGAGATTTCTTAATCTGACGTTCTAATGAATGTCATAAATTTATGGCCAAGTGCTCTCGAGCTGAGTTCCGATGTTCGTGCTTGGGCTGGATTGGATTGGCTTCGTTTCGATTGGATCAGCGAAGGACAGTGCTGGCCAGTGATTTGCCCCATTGTCTCTCTCTGGGGTCCCCCAAGGGCACAGGACACAGAGCGCAGAGGACGGACTGGACGGATGAAGGATGTCGGAGGAGAAGGAGCTACAGGAACAGGGTTCCGTCTGAAGTGGTCAAGTGAAAAGTTGAGTTTTGCCACTTGTCCGAACCTGGGACTGTCTACCGTGTACAGAGAGAGAAAAAACGCCGTTAGATTACAAAGGGAATACTTATTTGTGACTCTGAGGTTAGATTCTAGTTTATTTTGCAACTCGCCACGGAGAGGAACTCTTATGGGTGACCTCTTTCATTGCGAAGCTCTCTCTGAGTGCAGCTTAAAAGAAACTCTCTCGTTAGCTTATGCACAAGAGGCAACGGGTGAAGGAAGGAGCGAGAGAAAAAGAGAAAGAGAGACGGACAGAGAGAGAGAGAGAGAGAGTGGAAGATACATGCAAGTTCTACAGATCTTTCAAAAACAAGCGACAGCCAGAGCGCACCACACTCTGACACATACATTTTGGAATATCAAAAATGTCAAATCCTGCTCATCGTCTTGACCCGTTTTAAGCTTTTACTTGACACAAATATATACACTTTTTTTTCCTGTGTACAATTGTACTCCATCCCGTCGTTGTTTTGTTTTGTTTTCTCTGACATCATCATTTTAATCATCGCCTGATGCTGGAATAACAGTTTACCCCTCGGCACTCGGCACTCGGTACTGGGCACTGGGCACTCGCCCCGCGCCGCCTGTCAATTTGTTCGATAAGCCAACGCCAGAGATGTCCAGAATCCGGAATTCACTGGGAGTCCTGCCCGACTCAATCCGGGAGATGGGAGTATATACATGTTATGGCAGGAGGAGGCATGAGGGATGAGGGCAGCGGGTTCGCAGACATGCGACATGGACATGCACGCTACAAGATAATCACATTAAAAAGAGAGCTTCTCTCTGCCTCCGCCACCCGAGTCCCGTCCAGCGGACCAGTGTCCAGTCTGGGAATCGTTGACAGATAAGGGCGCTGCTTGTCCCTGTCACCATGCATCATCCAAAGGCGAGCGAGTTGGGGATGCCAATTTAGCAGATTTTTCTGAGTTCGCTAGGTTATTCTGTTGTCCTTGGAGTTTCTTGATTATTTTTTAGTCTTTTTCTATATATTTTAATTTCTTTGCTTATTTTGTAAAGTACGATTTAAATTCTAGAATACTCTGCAGACTCTATTGTTTAGCTGCCCTAGGAGTGATCGGTCACTTTCCGAAGCTAGCTAACTCTTCCTCTCTAAGTCTCTCAATTTCTCTCGCCCTCTGTTTCGATCTGTCTCTGTCTCTTTCACTCTGTCTCGATCTGTCTCTGTCTCTTTCACTCTGTCTCGATCTGTCTCTGTCTCTCAGTCTATCAGTCTCTTAGAGTCTCAGTCTCTTAGAGTCTCAGTCTCTTAGTTTCTCAGTCTCTCAGTCTCTTAGTCTCTCAGTCTCTCAGTCTCTCAGTCTCTCAGTCTCTCAGTCTCTCAGTCTCTCAGTC
>JAEIHY010008276.1:0-17881 GCA_018904565.1 Drosophila tsacasi | reverse complement strand
CTATATTTTCATCATTCGCGCCCACTAACACCTAACACGAACAAGCACGTGCTTGGTGTCTAATGGGCCACTTGAATGTACTGATCTTAGTACATCAACGTCCAGAATCAGAATCAGGTAATAGTATAGGATAATAGTCTTGCTTCGGACTTACTCGCGGCAGAAGACACTCAGTTGTCTTTCATCGCTACACCGCTGACGTGGCCGAGATTCATCGATGATTAAGTCCTTTCGATAGCAGAAGTTCTTCACACAGTTTTTTACACACTTTTTAACACACGATTATTAACACATTATTAACAGAGAGGTGAACGGGTGGAACGCCGCGGACAGACTAAGGCTACTGCGAGAAGTCGCCTCTATTTATAGATGTGGGAGATGGATTGAGATTGAGACAGATCGCGAGAGAGATAAAATTACAGAGAGCAAGAGGAAAATAGAAAGAGAGAGAAAGATAGATCGAGTGACAGAAATGTATAGAGAATAAGAGAGACATGAGAAAAACATATAAATTGATAAATAGAGCTGGAGATGGCGAGAGATAGTGAGAAATAAAGAAATTGACAGAGAAAGATGGAAACTCAGAGAAATAGGTTATAGAGGTATCTCAGTATATATATAAATATCTGTATAGTGTCTCTATCAACCGATTTCTCAGACTTTCTATATTTCTCTGTCAATTGCTCTATATCTCAGTATCTCTCGCAAACTCTAGATCTATTTCTCTATTTATCTCTCTATGTCTTATGCCTCTCTAATTCCCCCTACGTTTCTGTCTCGATCTATCTTTCTCTACCTTTATCTAACTCTCTCTGTCTCCTTCTATCTACCTCTCTCTCTCTCTATCTCCCTCTCAATAAATGTCTCTCTCTCTCTATTTCCCCCTGTCTATCTCTTTATATTTCCCTATCTCTTACTCTATTTTTCTCAATCTCGCTCTTTTCCTCCCGCGCTCTCTCTCTATCTGTCTCTCGATCCATGGTGGAATTATAATTCCACCATGTCTCGATCTATCTCAATCTCTGTTCCATCTCTCATGCAGCAGCCTCAGTCTGTCCGCGGCTTTCCACCCGTTCACCTATTAACTGACCATCTGTGTTAAAAATCGTGTGTTAAAAATCGTGTGTTAAAAACTGTGTTAAATGCAAACGCCGTGCAACGTCTAGTATTTTCAAATCTAAACTGGATACCGCCCTTTAAAATAGACTTCAAGAACAGGCCGTTCTAAATTATTTGCCTCTCGTTCTCTCTCACTGCTTCGGAGCGGTGTTTTAGTATCTGAATACCGTGGCTTAATAAATAAAATGTAACATCTTTGTCTCGTTTAGAATTGTGTTCTTTTTTTTGGCCCAAACATAAAGCTGCCATCCGAGAGGTGAGAAGGGAAATATGCAAATGGCCGGGAGAGGTGCTAAAGCACTTGGCCATTTGCCATTTGCTCTACGCAGACGGACACTGTTTATCGGGTCAATCGAACAAAATCGATAATTGGCCCATTGAATATCACGCATACGCCGCATTGGCCGCAGCTACGGTGACAGAACTCAACTGAACACCGGGTTTATATAGTATGTTTGTATATACATACCATATGGGTTTGTGTTTTTCGCAATAAATCAGAATTTAATTGGATTCTAATGTGAGATTCGCTGGTCAATGCAGCGGCGACGAATGCCCGGCAATGCATATTTAATGGCTCGGCATTATAATGACATTATTCGGATGCTAATTACAGCTAACCAAAATGTGCAAAAACACCGCAGAAAAGCTGCTGACGCTGTGAGGCTTAGTGAGTGGGAGAAACCTCTTCACTCCATTTCGAGGCAGAAATGAATTCAATTTTCGGGAAAATGCCCAGACACTTGAGGCGATTTACTACCAACCATTTGCAGCTCCGGGGCAATCAATAAATCTAATGAAAATTTCTTCACCCCAGCCTGTCATCGAATCGAATCGAATCGAATCGAACTTGTCCTTGTCCACACTTGGAGAAATCTCCAATGGGGCTTAAGTTTTGAGGCTTGAAAGATGTCAGGCTGCTAAGTAGCTTCTTGGCTGAATGTAATTTATTGGTAAGAGGATTGGGCAAATCACAAATGATTTAAAGCCAGGCAAAAGCAATATTTAAAAGTTAACAGGGCTTGGACTAGGGCCTTGTGATGTTGCTTTGTGATGATGCTTTGTTCTGGATATTGACTGGATATTTGGCTATTTTCTGATGCTTTTTCGTTGAGCTCAGTGGCAGATTCGCCGCCAATATCCACATTCATGTCGATGTCCATGTCCATGTCCTTGCCCGTGTCCCTGTCCGTATCCCTGTCCTTGCCCGTGTCCGTGTCCGTGTTCTGGCCCTCCGGCTTAGCGTGCAATTCAATTAAAGTTGCATAAGGCCATCGGACAATGGCTTCGCGCCGGACTTGGCCAAGTGAAATGTTCACTTTGATTTACCCCTCAAATTTGCCCACTTTTGCGACAAGAATGAATGAACAATGGCTTTGGCGTCCTTGGCCAAACATTGGAATGAGAGTTAACGAGTTGCGGGTGGTGGCATGAGCATTGGGTCTCGTAATGGGGCTTCGACTGAGCACTGAAGGCACACATATTAAATTACCAAGTGGCAAGTCAATTGGCATATGTCAGCGTGCCACAAAGCGTGCCACAGTTGCCAAGTTAAATGAAGTCAAAAATGTAAATTTCATTTCTGGCAGCCAGGGAGCTCGGAGCTTGGAGCTTGGAGCTGAAACTGGGACTGAAACCGAGGCTGATACTCGTTGGGAAACTGAAGAATTCCCACAGAACGCACGGCAGTCGAGAGACGCAATTAGACGTGGCGCTGGCTGGCTTTGTGGGCGGCCTGGGCGTGGCAGTTGGCGCTGCCAAATTACAGCCACCAGCTGTTGCGCCTTTCAAAGGACCCTCGGCTTTAAGAAGAGCAACCAACCGCCCACCACATTGAGTTCTGAGCTTCGAGCTCCGAGCTCCCGCTAGCAACATGTGTTTCCAGTTGCCACCGCACCTCGACGCCCTGCAACTTTGGCAACTGAATCAAGTACAGTGGGGCCTGGAACAGGGGAAATTAATTTAAATTTAAAGCTTAATATGACTAGAAATATTATTTAATATGTGCAGTATAAAGCAATTCAATTTATGCAGGTTTAAAAATTATTTTAATACTTCTTTCAACATTTAAAACACAGTCAATGATAATTTCGGGTGATCTCAGGTTCTCCTAAGTAAGTTTATATTTATTTTAAGATCTCATAAAATCTTTATAATTTTCCCTTAAAGCATTATCTACTGTAATGCAAAAGTAAAAGATAGAATAAGAGGGAAAACCAAAATGAATTTGTTTGGGGAAAATCTAGGAAAACGCATTTTGTGGGGAAACAGCAAGTAAATGACAAAAGACATAATTTCATAATTAAGTGCCCACGACAGAGAAGGAGAAAGAGAGCTAGAGAAGTGAGAGAAGCGAGAGAGAGAAAGATAGAGAAAAATAGACAGGGATGGTGAGAGACAGGGGGAGAGAGCTCGAGCTCTATCGACAGGGAGAAAGAAAATTTCCTTTTGTTTTGTGGGCCATTAGCAAGTGGACTAATGATCTACCGAAACCGGCGAGCTTCTGGCCCAGCTCGTAATTAATGACAGACGCCAAGGGGGCGGGAAAATAGGAGAGGAAAAACCCAAGGAAATGGGGGAAAGGAGACAGAGACATAGAGTGAGAGTGAGACTGAGACTGAGACTGAGACTGTGGAGACCGAGACCGAGACAGGGCAAACTTTTGCCGGCAAACACGCTGGGAAATGAGGCAATTTCCCAAAGCTCAGAACTTTGAGCCAGTTCATTCCTCAGTCTGTCAAATAGAGATTCGGTAATTGTCCAAAGGGGGCGGTCGAGGGGATATGGAAGCGGATACAATTACGGAATGATACATACCCCTAAACATGTATAGTAAATGTAAAAGCTATAAATCTGTGCTGCTCACAAGATATGGCATTTTAATTACAACCGACGGGCATTCAAATGGCTCCGAAGCAAGTCCTGAGCCATGATCTAGTTGAGTTTGATGGCCGAAAATTGAGGAAGTTTAGGATTCAAAGAAGATTTTATGATAGTATGCCCAGTTATAGGGCACAATGTAGATAACACGGATAATAAACGATATTATTTATATATTCTTAATGTATTTTATATATTGAATTAACCATTAGGTTACTTAATTAGAGGAAAATATGAAATGAGTCTCTGCAATTCGCTTTGTTGTCTTTAAAAAAACAAGCACTTATTATATCAGCTATTAAGCTCTTAAAACATCGAAATCAAGGCTAAATAAATACTAAATATTTTTTTATAGAATTAGTATCAAAGCTAATTAAAGTTTGTGCAATTTTAAAAGCCTCCTCCGAGTTCTCTGAAATTGAGAATAAATCAACTGTATGATCCCATCTCTTACTGAAACTAGCTGCCACTGTGATTGAAGCCCTCACAAATGTGATTAAGTTGCCACAACACATTTAACCTCCTGTAATGTTCAATCCGAATAAAAAGAAAAACCCCACAGCCAAAATCCATGGAACATGTGTTCTATTCGCGCGCTCAATCAAATTGTTTGGCGGGAAAAACTGTTGCTTTTGGCTCTGCCGTTTCCATGGTATTTTCTCCTTTTTTTTTAGACCCTCTGCATTGCCATATACATATATCCATATATAGGAGATATGTAGATCTGTTGGGGGACTCTGTAGCGATATCGCAGCAGCTGTGTCATTTTTTTTCTCTTTTTGCATTTGGCAAATAAATAAATAAATCATTTGCTGCCATTGCCCAAGCGATAGACATCGGCAATTGATATACTGTACACAGGCATGTGTGTGCCGTGGCACATGTGTGATATTGAGTAGATGATGTACGGTGTGTAGTGTACCGGGTATAAACCACTTGAAAATCCAAATGGAACTTGACTGCGTTGACAGCAGGCGGCGCCAGCACGGCTGACGGCTGAGCTCTGGCCCACATGGCGTATGCTTGATATGCCAGCCGGCCTTTCTCCTCGCTGAATATATCTATCTATCTATATAGTATGTGTGCTGTTCGAGGAGGAGAGGAGCGGATTTCGGTGGCAACAGACTAAACATATTTCATATCTGCCGCTTTTGTGACTCACACGAAACTGTTGTAGCTATTTTTAGGCAAAACTAAAAGGAATTTGCATTTAAAAAATAAAAAAAAGAAGAGAAGAAAGACTTCGAAATAATAATATGTAGAGGGAGGGGGGTTAACTTATTAAGCCCCTTAATTTAAAGAAATATGTTGGGAACAAAGCTACGGAGCTATGGAAATTTATTTTATAGTGTTTGTAGTAAGAAAAAGTTGTTAAAAAACCCATTAAAACCAAAAAAAAGAATACTCTTTCTTTGGTTTATAAATAAATATTATCATTTTATATCACAAAATTACATTTTTGTCCTAAGAATATCCCTTATAAAAGGTGACAGCTTAAGACTGGGGAAGAGCTGAAAATGCTTGAAAATTCTGGGAAAGCGTATTTTGAAAAGCAATTTAGCCAGTGCCAGCCGATGGCTTTTTATTTTTCCGGCCCTGGCCCAGGGTGCTTCCTTATACATATTCCCGTGGCTCGGCGACGACGCTGCCTTTCAAGTGTCCATCAACATGTTTGACAAGTGCGCTGATTTGGCCACCGCCCACCGCCCAACGCCCACTCTCTTTCAACCCCTCCCCCTCCAAGGCCCACCCACCGAATTGTCTGGGTGAGTCATTATTTGGCCATGCTTGCAATTTCCGCTCCCGTCCAGATCTCCCCCATCCGGAAGTTGTTAGCCGGGCCAGGGACAGGTACAGGGAGAGGGACAGGGAGAGGGAGAGAGGCCTGGAACAGGCGTCGCCATGTTGTTCCACGGCGTTCTCCAACCCTAATGAATAATGCAACAGTCTCCCCGGGGGTTTGGACGGCAGGCGAGAGGATTGGAGCCCGAGCAAGAGGCAGAGCCAGAGCCGGAGCTGGAGCAGGTAACCCAAAAATGAGGTTTCAGGTGAGTGTAGGCGAGAGCGAGAGGCAAACTTTTCACCAATAAAATATTTAAATCGAATACTTTGCCCAGCTAAAAGCCGAGCTGGGGGGGGGAATTTCTGTGGAAATTTTCCACGAAAGCGTTTGCTTTAAACTGCAGACGATGATCGCCTGTCACAGTCTCTCTCACTCTCCCTCTCCTTATCTCTCTTTCTCTCTCATGCAGAGATTATTATCTCAAGGCTGCTTAGGTGCCTTCTCTGCGCTTCTCAAACTGGGCAGCTAAGCTCAGAGTATTTAAAAACCTTCAGTGAATTTTAAATCAAAATAAGTTCGGTTAATTGAAAAAGCCATTATTTCTAGATATTTTTTCGTATTTAAACTCAACTTTTTCTTTTTTTTATACCATATGTACATATGTGCATATTTTATGGTATCCGTGTCTTATACACATTTCCCTATCTAAAATCAATTTTTCTTAATTATTGTACCCTATAAATGTACATATTTTATGGTATTACTAACAAGAAAGAAAACTTTCGAAAACCGAAGTTTGTACACCTTTGCAGCTTGAAATTGGATAATGAAAATCGATCATAACTAGGCCAAAAATCGATTAATTTTAATTCGAAAAGTTTTTTGGGAAAATTTTTAGGAAAATTAAAGTTTAAAAATATAATAACTAGGCTAAAAACCTGTTAATTTGAATTCGGTAAAGTGTTCTGAGTTAGTTTTTATAAGGCTTATAAAACGGCATAATGAATGTCGGGAATGAATACTTCAAATTGTTCAGTGCTTCTGACTAATATTATAATACCCCGCAAGGAGTATTAAAATGTAAATATTTTTCGTCCATAATTTTAAGTAAACATAAGCTTTTAATATTTTACAAATTCTATTTTCCTTTAGTTTTTATTATACGTCCATGCATATTTTATGCGTTTAACAAATAAAACATGTTACTTACATTTTTCCAGCTCCAAAAAAATGAAAATAAAGCCTGAAAATAAAGCAGAAAAATATATTACAAAACATTATAAAAATCCAGATTTTCAAACAAATATACAATTTGTGTTGTGACTCGACTTTTCGGTATACTCCCGACAGAAACCCAAATGTTTATCAACCGCTAATCCACTCCTTTCGCTGGTAAACGAAACCAAGAACTTAGGTAAACAATTCCCATTGCGGGACAATTAATCAAATATTTTTTCATTGAATTTCCACAGGGGAAAATGGAGGGGGAGACGGGAGAGACAAATGTTGGCCTAAGCCATGACCGGCGGTCATGTGATATGACCATGGCCCGAGCCCAGACCCGGAGCGTTAATGGGCCAGCTGACAGACAGGCCTGATGATAGATGACGCGCAGGCAGCAGGGTGTCAGAGGTCCTGTCGAGGTCCTGCGAGTTATGCGTGTTCGGGTATGGTGAGTGGGGGCTGAAAAGGGGGTTCGCGGGAACGGGAGGGACACTGCCATGTGTGTATATCTGGTGGTTCGTCATAAATCGCATTTGTGCATTTGCATTAGATGCAGCTCGTTGGTTGCAATGAGCAACAATGTCAAACTTAGTGCCGCCGCCGACATCGCCGACGACGACGACACCATCTGCATGCAAATCTGGCCGGGATGCTATGCAAATCCTGTTTTATAGCCACGACTGCGACTGCGACCATAACTATGACTACTATGACTATATATAAACACATGCAGTTACTCAGCATCTGCATGCTTGGCTTGAGCCCGAGGTCTGGCCATATCTATGCCACCATGGCTCCATCTACGGCATCTTCACGCGTCTATGGCTTGGAATTTGGCTCTGGTTTGGCTCTTACTTTTTCCAGGAGGCGAATCTCTGGGTTTTATTTTGATTTTATGGCATACGACGGTCATAAAATATCAACGGATTAACGCACACATACACACGAGAGTCCCGGGCAGAATGGGGCTGGCAACAAATGTGTCACTCGGTTGTCCTTGGCGTGATATCCTTAAAGACACTTGATTCAGTCATTTCGAGTTGGAATTGATTTCGAAGATTACTGAATTTATGACTCCTCAATGATATGGAATAAGGCAGTTACTTAGCTTATAGATTATCTAATTTTAAACTAGTAACAATATTTTAAATTAATGTTATCGATAAGCTTTAATATGAAATTTATCGAGCATGATTATGGAAAACAGTTTAGAAGGGATTTCTATTTACGAATAGTATTTTATATTTCAAATATGTATTCCAACATAATTTATTAATCATTTAGTAAGCATTAGTAATAAAAATTCCTTTAACAAAGGTTATCGATAAAAATCGTAAATTATTGCTTTAGTAATAAAATGTCATGAAGTTATCAGTTAGCTTAGATCGATACCTTTTAAATTCGATTTACTATCGATATCAATCTATAATTTTTATGAATACAGCTTGGATATTTACAGAAAACCTGAACATGATTTATCAAAGCCTTATTAACAAATATATCCTAAGAAAATGGTAAGCTGGTACTGGTAACCAACAAATACCATCTATTAAAGTTATCGATTATCGATTACCAATCAAAAATAGTTGGAAATTATTGTCGGTGATGGGGCTTTCCCATTCGCTTGACTTAATTCGCGTGTATGTTTGTGTTGGCTTAAGTTGTCAACGCCTCAGCTCCTATTTTCCTCTCTTGGAAAAATCCTTTGTCTGTGTGCACCTTGTGTCTGTGTGCGTTGTTTGTTTAAGCCTCAGCACCTCGTGTGACATCATATATGTATGTATGTATGTTTATATAATATTGGCATCAACGATGACGGCGCCAACTTCGCAGCTCGCTTTAAGGTGTAGCAATTTTTCACTCGCCCCAAAAAATGTCACTTTATGACTTTTAAAACGTTAAATGCAATGTTTTTTACTTGGCTAATTATCTTTAATCCTTTTTCCATTTAAAATTATTTAAAAGAAGACTTTTAAATGTACTTTTATTAATTTTTAAAACACTTTCTACACACATCCTGCATGCCTAAAAATGAGTTATTATCAAAGTTGAACTCTACTTCCCTGTATAATTTCTATACTTACATAGAAAATTTGTCCCGAACTGCAGATTTGCATGTCCTAACTAATTGGTGTGCCCCATTACCTGCGGAAAATCCGGAAAATGTTTCGGAAAAAGGTAGAAGTTCATCGCAGTCGTTGTGGGCGTGGCTGGTTTAAAGTGAACGCTGCAGCGCATAAATCAAAAATAAATGCTAAAGAACAAAACAAAAACTGGTCGAAAAAAAAAACAAAACAGTGAAGGAGGGAAAAAAAAATAAAAGAACATTTCATCGCTTTTTTTTTTTTTTTTTGGCTGCGTTTTCTGTTTGATTTGCGGAAAACGTAAGACAGAAGGGGGCCGACGAGGGGGCGAGACGAGACCCAGTTTGCAAAGTAAACAAACGGCAAATGAAATGCCGACGCCGCCGTCGACTGAAACTATTAAAAATGAAATGGCCTGTGCGAGAGGAGAGTCTTCCCTGCAGCCCCGTACCCATCGCAGCCCCCTCAGTCGACGCCCCTGAACCGCCCCTCGGATGATGGACAGAGCAAAGGGACGGTGGGCCACAGACTTTGCATCTATAATGCATGTATATGTACATATGTACATATGTACATATATGCACAGAAAAAGAGACAGGGCACCGGTTAGTGTTTATATATTTACACACACACAACACGCACACACACACACCTGTTTCTTATACACACACCGAAAGGCTGACTCATTTCCAAATCTGTCCAGGAAAATCTCTGATCTTGCAAGCTATTCTCAGTCATGAAAACCAGGTGACTGCTGTGGGAATTTCAAGGTGGGAAGACTCCAATGAAGGTAAAGTATTTCCCAGTAGATAGTATATATATACATACATTATTATATATTCTAACTAGTATATAGTATATACAATATATGTCACTTATATATTATATAATTACTTATTAACTATATGCATCTTTCCATACTAAAAACCCTAGTTAGACTTCTAACTAAACCCTAATCTCGTTTCCCATTTCCTTTGTTATAAAATCTCTAAAAAAACCTTGCAGTATATGAAGTATTAATCTACACAGATTTTACCTATTTATTTATTCGATTTATTTGTCTCAGTGCACTGCATATAAGGGCTTTATGCGTCCATATCTCCCCACAGATATGTTCATTTGCATGCGTTTTTTTTTTCAAGCATTTCAGCGTCAAACTTGAAGCGCTATGATGACCTATATACACAGGCATATACATAGTATTGTGTGGACACTGGCATTTCATAAAAAAAAGTGCGTTTCAAAACCATAAGGCAGAAGATAAACTAACAAAAATCACATCATAAAATATTAATTTATGGCTTGGCCCACACATGTGATAAACACCGAACGAAATCTCTTAGCTAAGGCAGGCTTTGAGTAATCGATTTCTACTGCAATAACCAATTCGGTAGCTTAAAATTCCATAGTAGTGAAACGCACTGTACTAAACTCTTTGACAACCGTGCAATAAGAACGTGTTTATACAATATGCAAATGACACACAAAATGGAGCTTTTAAATACCTGTCAGGGGTTTTCACCTCGCTACTTTCGATTGCACCGATTAATAAATCGATAGATAGAGTCGTCTGGCCAAGATTGATGGACGCACTGAACCAAGGAGAACCCCCACAAAATGAGTGGGTATTTGTCTGGGAATCGCTGTAAGGGCCAGAGGCACAAGTCAAGCCCTGTCCATTAGAGGGTAAGCCAGGGCGACAATTACCATTGCGGGGACACTGACAAATCATTTGTCCCGGCAGGACCACGACCAGTGGGGCGAATTCTTTTAATTTTCAGGACCCCTTAAGACCCACCCCTCCTTTTCCCAGTGAGTAAACAGCAGACGAATGCTTTGTCCGGCGTTTGCCTAATTTGTTTTTCTTTCGAGTTTAATTTGAAACCTGGACAACAACGCCGCCGTCTTAGCCTTGGTCCTGGTTCTGGTCCTGGTACTGCTCATGGTCTCTCCTGGCCAGCAACAGTTTGCCAAGCGCAAAGACCAAAAGCAAATTTCCCTTTCAGAGTTTTCCCCGAGTTTGGATCTGAGCTCGGGTGGAAACTGCTGGCGCTGCGTGCTCGGAAAATGTGTTTATTTAGGATAACTTAACTGATTGTTGTTCTTGGCCAGTTGACAATTGGCCCCAGAGAAAAGCAACTGGAAAAGGGGACGGGAGGCGCTGGTGGAAAAGTGAGAAAATCTGGAGAATGTGAAGGAGCAGAAGGGGGGGGACCAGACAGGGACAGAAGACAATGGACACTCGAAGGCGCGCCACGTGCACAGAAAGCGCATTGCGGGGTAGAAGCAGGCAGGGAGGGAGGGAGTTTCAGGACTAAGGGATACCTGGTAATCTGGGGGAAATTAATATGATACGTTTTAAGATCAATATTTAACTTAAATATGTTAATTTTTATTAAAGAAAGCTATTTCAAATATGCGAAAACAATTGAATAAATATTGTACAGTTTATTCAAGGAATTTAGAGATGTTTTTAGTTGAAGTTTAATTTTGAATAAAATAATTTGAATTGAAGAAAACTATTAACAGGCTTGGGAAAAATATAAATTATTTTAAAATTGTTTGTTTATAGGGAAACAACATTTCATCTCATGGCTTAACTATCCCCTTAACTGCTTTATTTTTATATGAATGATTCTTATATTTACCCACTGATCTCTGGGCTTATATGCACCCTTCCATATCCGCGTATTCCAGGGTAAGAAGAAACAAAACAACGTGAAAAGTAGAGGCAACAAAACAAAATACAGCGGCAATGACAACGAGGGAGAGGAGGAACAAAGAAACAAGAACGAGGAACGAAGAATGTAGCCGCGACCTCTCTCTCTTTCTGCGGGGAAAATTCCCAGCCAGGCTGACCCACAATTTCCACCCGCTTGACACCGCCTCAGTGCCCACACCACCCCCCTTACCCTTGCCCTATTGTTACTGTTGTTATTGTTGGCGCTCGGTAATAAGCAGTAAATACGCTGAGAGCAGCGCAGTCGACGTCCATAAATCAAAAGGGATGGCAAATAGGGGGGCGTGGCGGGGAGTAAAAAAAAAAAAGAGAAAAAAAAGAAAACAAATGCGCTAAAAGAAATCACAGTAATTAATTAATATGCTTGTGTGTGTGTGTGTGTGTGTGCGTTGAGTGGGCCTCATAAATTAATTGCTGACGCCCTTTGTCTGGCCACGCCCACCGGCACACAGGCTCACCCAGCCACCGCCCACCGGCAGACAGTACTTAATCAAAAGATTTCCCTCGCTCCGCCTTGGCTCCTTGTTTTTTATTTCGTCCTTTGTTTTAATTGTTTGCCGTAAGTCGCCTTGCATTTGTTTTTCTCTTTTCTATTTACAATTTGTGTTGTATTTTTGATTGTTTTTTTTTCTTTTTTTTTTCTTTAAGGGTGATTATTGCGGTAACCCCGCCTAAAGCGCTAACCAAGCGGAATTTCAAATGTTTTTATTTTTTGTTTCTTTTTGGCTGGCTTTCTGCTTATATTTTGCTTATATTTAAATACTCTACTTACTTTTTAGGGTGTGCTAATTTTATACAAGTTTGCCCTGAAAGTTATTTTTAAAATTAAAAATTAATGTTCTGAGAATGGAGTTTGCCCAGGAAGATAATTTTAAAATTGAAAATTAATGTTCTGAGAATGGGTATCCTCATTCTCTACATCTAAGTAGAAATCTAGATTCAAGTCTTAATTTGTATTTCCCATTTTCTATAGTCCCTAAGATTAAAAAAAAAAAAAATAACAAATATCGAATATTATTTATCCTTAAAATCATACAATATAATTGCGAGGGTATTTAGGAATTCAGTTTGACCTTCTTCTTTTTAAATATATACATTATTTTTTATTCTCTTTCTAGAATTTAATGAAAAGCATGCGACGCACTTGGTTATGTTGCTAATGGCCCTGGCGGTGGAATATTTCATTAAAAACCAGAAGCCAAGGCATTTCGAGTTTGCAAACTTTGAAAGAGTCAAACAAATGCAAACAATTGCAAACAAATATCCTTTCAAGGGCCGCGGAAAAATATAAATTTATGCAGAATGACATTTCTAGAATTAATGACAACAGAATGACAAGAAATTCGGCTAACAATATTCCTGAAATATTATGATTTTAAATATTTAAAAAGTTTACGAAAAAGGCTTCACTAATTTGGTTATTGCTCAAATCAGAGAGATATATATCCCTGCATTATGATAAGCTTAAGTAAATTTAATCTCTCAACGCCAAGGCGCCTCCCCAGAGATGAATATTTAAGCAAATTATGCCCCACTGGCCAAGGCTCGGGCAAAAGAGGAATAAATCCTGGCAACATATTTTTTTTCCTTTTTTTTTTGGGCCGAAATCATCTTCTGGCGGGCCTAATCCCACTCGACCAGGAGCTGGAGGAGGAGGACAAGGAGGAGGAGCGGCAGAAGCCAGGAGCACAGGTGCTGCAAGTCACTCCTTGCTGGCAGCGCCGTTAAGTTTGAATTATGGCGCACATGTGGCTGCTGGGATTCCCCTTTTTCCGCCCAAACCAGCGAGATCGTGTCCATGAAAATCTGACACGCATAAATTCTGGACAGCAAAAAAAAAAAAACAAAAAGGAGAAAGCAGAAGAAAATGGGGCAGGCAAGGAGAAGGGGAGAGAAGCAACAAGAGTTGGGGCGCAAAAAAAATGAAGTGGCAACTGCGGCAAGCGGCGGGAAGCGGAAACGGAAACAACGTAAGCGGAAGCGCATGTCTAACAAGTTGCTGAAACTATGCGGGCCGGTCGGCACTGAAACAAAAGCGGGTGCAGTCAGGAGAAAGGATAACAAGGCTCTATGATTCCATTGGGAAATGTAAATATTAGTAGTATTTATTGTAAATATCCTCATAAAACCTTATAGCATTTAAATTTATTAATTTAAATAGAAATATCTTGTTAACTAATTTGATTCATCAGCAATTTTTCTTCAGTGTCCTTGAGAGCATCAGGCTGCTAAGGACAGGAAAATCAAGAGACCGAGACGGAGACCGAGTCAGAGTCCTAGTCCTAGTCCAAAGTCGGAATTGCGCGAATGGCCCCCAAATGTGATTAGTGCACACGGCAAGTGGCCGAAACGAAATGGAGGCAAGCCGCAGCAGCAACAGCAACAGCAGCAGCAGCAGGTGCTGCCCCCCACTAGGAGAACCCCTATAACCCGTTAGCCGGTTGAAGCAAACACATGTAGCAGCATTTCCTAACAGATGTACTCTCTATACTATATATGCCAGCCCATCCTCGTCCTCGCAACAAAGTTGCTAAGATGCCGCCCGCCAGTTCAGTTTCAGTTTCAGTTTGGTAAATCCTTTTTATGTCATGTCCTTGTTGCTTCTGCCGCTGCTTGTGTTTTTGTTTTTGTTTTTGTTGTGGTTTACCCTTCCACCTCCCACCTCCCAGCTCACCCCTATATCCCTCTGGGAGCACAGTTTGTTTGCCTACTTTTAGTGTTTAGCCAACGTCGCATAAAAATAGAACAGCAGCGGCAACAGAAAACATTGGTAGTCCATATGGCACAGTGGGCAAAGTCAGGCAAGTAACTAGTTAAATTTCAAGAAAAATAACAATGGCAATGGAATTAATTGAATTAAGAATAAAACCTTCAAATGTTAAATTATTGAATGCGAGAAGTTATATTTATGCAAATATGCTGCTAGCTTTAACTTCTTTTATGTTATTTATTTATTAAAACGGACAGATAATACCTCTTTGGTTTCGGAATTTATATTTTTATACCCATGCAGGGTATTATAATTTCAGTCTAAAGCAGTGAGTCATTTCCGACCCTATAAATCATAGATATTCTTGATCAGCATCAATAGCTGAATTTACCTAGCCCTATCAATCAGGAAAACAAATTTATACAAAAATCTTACATTATTAAAATTATAAAAAATGTAAGAACAAATTTTCATGTTTTAAAATTTTAAATGTAGTACGCAGATTAATAAACCTAATAAAAAAACTATCACAGAAAAGGTTTCCGAATTGAAAATAATGCATTTTTGATCGATTTATGATCTATTTTCATGATCGAAGCGCAAGGATGTACAAACTTCGGTTTCCGGAAGTTAGCTTTCTTTCTTGTTATATTATTTAATTCTTATATTTTAAATATTGAAAGTAAAAATATGGTATCAATATATTTTTTTAATTTTTTCTACAAGCCCCTAAAAACTCTGCTAAAACAATGACTTCATTTAAGCTTTTTTGTTATCATTTAAAAATTAATGAATGTATTGACATTTTTTTATTATTAGTACTCAAATTCCTTTTCTACAACTCCCCGAATTTCACTGAAATCTATGACTTCATTCATGTTTTCTTCAACTTAAAATATATGCACTATATTTTTAAGTGGGATTTTGGCTAGCTGAGGTGGGGGCGTGAGCCTCCCTCCGTGTGTGCATAATGAACTGGCTGCCACTGTGCGCGGGATCATTGCATTTTGCGGTTGGCACTGTGGTCGCGTCTCTCACTTGGCTCTCCTGCTGGTTGTCGTCTGCGTAAAGGCTTAAAGTATTACAGTTACAGTAGTTGCCAGCCCCCCCTTAACCCCCTTTTGGCCCAGAGCCCCTGCTGTGACAGAAACTCAGCTAAGCCAAATGTTGACGACGACGTTTGCTGCTTTTGGCTTTCGGCTTTGGCTTCGGTTCTACTTTTCCGCCTTTTCCACTGCCAGTAAGTTTTTTTACGAAACAGGAAGAAAAATACTAGTACTATATCTATATATTTAATCTATAGTTGTTAAGAAATAATATTTCAAGAGTTACTCATTTAACAAAGGTTAGTAAGTCTGGTAAAACTTGCAAATTGGGGAAAAAATTAAAAAAAAATTAAACAAGGTCACATTTTTGAATTGCAAGTCACAAGAATACAAATGTTTTTAGATACCTCTGTGATATATTTACATTAATATATTATATTATATTTCATATTTTATTTAGCTGCCCGCATCTCTAGAGATTTCCTGTGTCCAAACTTTTTACAGTGTGCCCAGCGCAATATGAGCAACTTTTTGTAGCTACTGCCACTGCCACACTGCCACTGCCACTGCTGCTGTAGTCACAACAAATTGCTGTAAGCTGTGAAACTAATCTTGGCAGTTTCCCCCCCTCCGTTCGGGGAGCAGAACGAACGAGGGGGAAAACTACTTCAGCGGATTACTTTCGGATAGTTTTGTTTCCTTCCACTGGCTTTATTTTTAGCGAGTCCTGCGTGGGGGAGCGAGCAGCGAGGCAAGTTGGCGGCACTCTCATTAGTCGCGTATAATTTCCCTGCACTTCATAGCCGTACTTCCCCCCGTATTTCCAACCGCCCTCTATCACCTGGTTGCGACCTCACGTGCGGCGCCACTTGGCCAATTTGCGTAACATACTTCTCAGCCAAACGCTAATAAGCAGGTAACAGTAAGCCGGGGACTTGGCCGGCAGCAGCAACACACAAGAGGCGTTTATAGACGGAATATGTACTTATCGCATAATGCGCAAATAATTGATTGCCTGTTATGGGTCGTATCTGCCTGACACTGGAGGGACTCGGTTTTGTTTCAGCCACGATTCGTGGGCATTAAGTCCATTCATCCGTCGGCCAAGTTATCAAGAGGCATTAAGAGGGGGCCTCTTTGAGACTTTGGCCAGGCGTTGTGACTTTGACCCAATTTCAGGGCGACTTAAAGTTGTTGAGACATATAATTAGTGTGGAAAACTATATAAATATAAAAACAAATATATATGTCCTTGCAATATCAAAATGTTACCATGTTTAATAAGATATTTATATATACAACATATTTAACAATTTAAATAAAAAAGTGGTGTGACCAATTCGATTTGTAATCCAGTCAGGTGAAATTTGGCAAATTCAACCCAATTCTATACAAAATAGATTATTTCGGTGTTGAAATTACACAAATCATGTAAGTTTCAGCAAATCACTTTATTTAATCAACAAGAGATGTATAGTTTTAGAATATGCCAATGTTAAATACGAAAACAGTTTAACCAATCTGCTTTGTAATGCACAAACTCAGGTAATATTTAAGGAACTTCACCAAACTCTATACAAATTAGGTTATTTTCGTATTGAAATTAACCAAATCAATTTCTTTTCAGTAAATCACTTCATTCAATCAATAAGATATGTACATTTTCAGACTTCCCTTTTATTTTCGGCTGCAAAGCCTCCCCAAAGGATTTCCCCCACCATCACTGCTGCTCCTGCTTTCCCATTCCCATTGCAACGGCAACGTCTGACTCAATTTTCCTTATCGATATGGCCCCGAGTGAATCTAATAGAATAAACCAATTCGAGAGAGAGAAAAACAGGAAAAATAAAGCCTGGGGGGAAGGGACTTCGGCGTCCTGCAAACTGTTGCAACCAAGCCCGTGTGATGACAGGCTCAAGTTGTCGTTGTTTTGCTTTCTGCCCTCCCGCCTGCCTTGGCTGCTTTCACTTTGTGCATTTCCGTCAAGCGGAAATTCGCGTAAATTGCCGGCATGTCCACTGGAAAAGGTGGCAGGGAGCGGCGACGGAAGAGCGGTGCAAAACGATACGGGCGGCGGAAGTTGATGCAAGTCTAGAAACGAGTGCCAAATGCCGGAAGCCCCTGACATTCTTGGACACACATACAGCCAGGCTGCCACATAGCCTTACTGCCACACTGCCGCACTGCCATACTAGCAGAAATGGAAACGGAATGGAACTGTTTGCAATGGCCGACGACAAATGCAATTTTCCCAGGGACTTGGCCCTACATCTCCCCTTCTCAGTGAAAGAGAGA